>CM024243.1:80722330-80789170 GCA_013421045.1 Propylea japonica
TAATATATATATATATATATATTATATATAATATATATATTCATAAAGGGTCATTCTCACCTCCAAATAGAAAATCAGGTTGCGCTGCCACCTCATATATAGGCCTCTCACCTCCGAAACCGGAGGTGACAACGTTTTGCCTTGTTTTTCGCATTTTTGAGATCAGCAGAGTGCCAGGATTAACATATCAAAAGTTTTTGTGGAGGTCACATACAACCATTTTTGACTACCTCGCTATCTTTAGTTCGAGTATATATCACCGGCGCTAGTGAGCTGCCTTATATATGAAGGAATAAACAGAGGAGAAAGAGACTGCGATACCACCTCTTTGAATGGCAACATTGCAATCCTCATTGCTCGGCCGTGTTACGGTCGTTAAATGACGTATGCATCATAAAAACAGAAACAGCTGCACTCTCGGGGTATTTTGATTCTTCAATATTTATTCCTTCGCCTTTTAGGATAGCTTCCGAACTTGTTCATGAAAACGAATGAGCTATCATATTACCCTGTACTTATTATTTTATTTTGTACCAACTGTATTTAAAATGATGAAGTAGGTTGACTTTAAAATAATTTGTGACCAGGGGCCTATTGCAGCAAATACTTTGTAACTTTACTCTGAACTTTTCACTTTTCAAATGAATAATGTTCCAAGAAACGCATTCATAATTGGAAAGTGCAATGTGGAAACGCAAGCGGATAGTGAAAAACACTTCGCAGAAATTAAATTTTGTGAGGAATTTGTATCAGGATTTACGTCCATGTTATCAATAATAAAAATAATTTTTTCAGGAGTTTGTACTGTAATGTTTTCGGTTAAATTTCTTTAAATCTTCACTTACATTTCGGATCCAGTTGATCCTTCATCAAGGCTAAAAAAGTGGAAAAGTACATTTTAAAATTGCAGAGTTCGCCCTAGAACAGATACCCACCTCGAATTTTTATCAATCTAACAAACATTATAAAATCCATCATTTTTGAAGGTGTTCTTCTAATCGTAATGTATTAATTTTCTTTATGTTTTTAATTGTGTGATCAACTTTTTAACGCTACAAGGAAATTCGTGCGTGTGTTGAACAAAAGTTAGGTTGGAGTTCGAATAATTTTAGTTATTTTATATTTTCTCAAGTTTCGTGATCTACCACCAGGCGCCATCTGCATCACATGAACTAGAACATATAGAACGTGAACAAGTTTAAAATCAATCTACAAATCAAGATTATAGGAACACTAAACAATTAATTTGGCGATTAATACACAATAAAATAATATTTGATAAATCTTGAGTATCCCACCCCAGCTAACTAACCTATCAATGATATTGATATAGTTTTTATTTTCATTATGTATTATTCATGAAAGATACAGTCAGATTTTTTTTTTACTTATCAGCCATAACTCAATGTTCCATCATTATTGATCAAACTATCATAAATTCTGATTAGGTGTTCAGAATCCTCTCTGAAGTGAACAGTTTTATAGGTTGTGATATGAATCATTCCGCTCATTAACCTTCTGTTGTATTGCTGCTCTATGTCTGATATTGTAACCCTTTAAAGTCAAACTTATGTCCCTCTGTGTGAGTGTGTGCCGTCAGTACTGTTTTTTGTGCATTGTCAAATTTCTCCGAGTCATTAGTGTATTGTCTGATCCGTTCTTGAAGAAGTTGCTTTGTCTGACCTATGTAGCATTTTTGGCAATTACAATCTCTATGGATCAGTTCGGATTGTTTCAAAAGAGGTGTTTTGTCCTTTAATTTGGTGTAAAACAATCTTTTATTATCAAATTTGTTATAGAACGCAGCTGAACAATTATGTTCTCTGAAAGTTTTATTAATTTTATGACAGAATTGGAAAGTAGACTAACCTACAGAATTTTTCGATGTGGTCTGTGATGATGTTATTAGTTGGTGTTATCTGTCTGTATTATCCTGAGTGTCAACATTTGATGCAGTAGTTGATCGTTTTGTTTTACGATAGTTATTGTTGCATGTTTCCACATAATGTATTGGGCAGTTTACTTATCAGTATTTTTGTGACCTTTTATAGATTTTCAAAATGATATTCCTCATTACTTAACACTACTGCTTTATTTATTAAATTCATTGCAATGTTTTCCTTTTGTGTGGCACTGTGGTTGGATAAGTAGCTAATACATCCATTTGAATTTATGGTTCTATCTACCAGTTCGTGTTGAGTTTATTTTCATTTCTGGTTAAAACTTTGTCCAAGAAGAAATGCTATTATTTGTTTCTTTTTCTAAGGTAAATATAATGTTTTTGTGAAATGAGTTGAATACATCGAGAGTTTTTTCAATTTCGTTTTTGGGAACTAAGAGTAAGGTATCTTCAACATATAATTTCATCAGCGGAATCACGAAACAATCATGAGACTCAAAATCAAATAAAGCCTGCATTATCAAATTTGTGAAAGTGTTACTTCCCGGAGAGCCCATTGCTGTACCATCAATTTGTTTGTAATGATCATTGTTGAAAGAAAAATAACCATTGTTGAAGCATAAGTTAGCCAAGGTTAAAACTCGTTTCATTCGAATAAGTGAAGTTTTTATGTGTACTGCCACTGTGATGCTATAGTCTATTTTAAAGCTAGGAGACTTGATGCTACTTACTACTGGTCTTAAGTTGATATTTCGTTGTTAGTGAGTTCTTAGGAAATAAATTTCAGGTGTAACACTATTGTGAGAAATTAATGATTTATATTCTACTTCAGATATACTAGAGTTTGATTTCAGACTTTTCAAGAAATTATTAATTTTATCTTGTGTTTTTTTAGTAGGATCAGATTTCAGGTTTTCATATGTTGATTCGTTATTTAACATTTTTTCGGTTTCAGCGGTGTAACGCTTAACGATAACATTAATAGATGGTGTTACCATTATCAAAGTTTCTAATAATGATGTTCGGATGGTCTCTCACAAATTTTGATGTAGTCCTATAATATTTGTTCAGAGGATAATTTATTGGTTTGTTTGGTCTTATAAAGTTGTTCAACTCCTACACATCTGTTCCTTATTGAATTTTTTTCTTCCTCGTTGTTGGTGATTGTGTGTGTGAAGTCTTCAATATCTTTGATCAACTTAAGTTTTGGCAACCGCTGTGGTACATGCTTTGGACCAAGTCCCAAGACGATCTTCGCTTCTTCAGGTATAGTAAAAGTACCGAAGAAGGATTAACTGTTGACCAACTGTTGGGTTTTGGGGCCGTTATATGTACAAAGGAAATAAATGGCTTTTCTCTTTCAACTTTTTTAATTCAATCTATTGACAACTACTGTCATATCACAACTAGATCAAAAAGGGTTCCAACATACTCCGGCCTAAGGAATTCTCTCTTTCAAAAGCCTACCATATATTGATTTCCTCATGTCTGGCTGTCGAATGGACTGACATTCTTCATGGTCTTCTGAATTCTGAACAATTCAACATCATCATCCTGGCAGCATCGCCAGGTTTTGAGCCCCTTTATATATACAAAGGAAAGGAGTGACTTTTCTCTTTCAACTTTTTTCAATTCAATCCGTTGACAACCACTGTCACTAACACAACTAGATCAAAAAGGTTCCAACAAGTATAGTTGGTTATGCGTTGGTCTGTGTTAGTAACTTTGAATGGTTGGTTTTGGTTTTCCACTAGTTTTTCAAATCTTTTGATGTTAGTCTTTTTAATTTTTATTATGTGTTCTCATTAGTATGGATTTTCGAAATTTTCTCATGCATCTTTATATATTTCGAAACAAGTGTTTCTACACTCATCGAGAACTAATTGTTTATTCTTTTATTTGAAGTTGCTTCAATGTATTTATATTTGAGCGAATAAACTTGATTGATTGATTGATTGATCTGTCAACCAAATGAGCATAAGGATGTTCTTCCAATTGTAAAGTATGAATTTTCCTAATGTTATTAATATGTGATCAGGGAAAACTAGATCTACATCTCAGTAGAAAAGTGACTCTGTTTTTCACTGATTCTAACCTCCTATTGATCTCATTTTTGCAACGGAAACATATTTCATTACCATAGATCTCTTCAATTTGGCTAAATAATCCCCCAGGTGATCTGTATCAGGATTTTCGTCCATGTTATCAATAATAAAAACAATTTTTTCAGGAATTTAGATTTTAATATTTTGGGTTGAATTTCTTCAATTTACCAACGTTTCGGATCCAGTAAATCCTTTATCAGGGCTAAAAAAGTGACAAAGTACAGTTTAAATTGCAGAGTTCGCCCTGGCGAGCCAGAAAAAGTATCCATCTCGAATTTATCTCAATCTAACAGACATTCTTTAAGATCTATCATTTTGGAAGGTGTTCTTCTAATTGTAATGTATTGATTTTCTTTGTGCTTTCAATTGTGTTATCAACTTTCTAACGCTACAAGGAAATTCTTTAATTGTAGAAGTACGTGCGTGTGTTAAACAAAAAGTTAGGTTGAAGTATCGAATAATGTTAATTATTTCATCTGTTCTCAAGTTTTGTGATCTGAGTAGGCATCCGAACCCACCCGCCCAGGCGCCATCTGCATCACATGAACTAGAACATATAGAACGCAAACAAGTTCAAAATCAATCCAGAAATCAAGATTATAGGGACACTAAACAATGAATTTGCCGATTAATACACAATAAAACAATATTTGATAAATCTTGAGTACATTCACCCCAGCTCACCAAACTTTCAATTATATTGATATTATTATTTATTTTTATCATGTATTTTTGATGAAAGATGTAGTACAAAAAAATTTTCTTACCCATCAGTCATAACTCAAAGTTCCATCATTACACTCTCACAAAGACTCACAAAGAAGAGTACATAATATATATACCATCCACACAGGGGAGATATTCAGCCAAAAATCAAATACCTATTTAAAATTGCCCCCTCCTTTTGAAGATGGTATTCAGGCTGAATTTCGGTTTTCACTGAAATTTCGATTCATTACAACTTTTGAATGGCTAGTAATACAGTAGTATATTTGTGCTTGAAAGAATCCCTAGCGGGAAAGTTTTCGGGTAGTTTTGATATCTTCCATTTTTTATCTTTTTTGATGTGCTGAATCCGAATCTGAGGTTTGCTAACAAAATTTCGTGACCGAACATAGAAATAAATACAAAGAAAGATGAAAATCTCATTCTTGGTCAGTTTTTTGCTCATTCTCGGAAACTATCAACTTTTCGTGATAAACCTTTCCATACAAAATGAAAGTACTATTCTGGCTCAAATTATAGTTGAAAATGAGATATTTTCTATGACTCAATAAATGAAAAAAAATTAAATTATATGGTTCCGATAATACGATCCTCTTGAAATTTTGCATGAACATTCAGTATATCAGTCTCGACTCATAAAAAAATTTCACTCGAATCGGATATCTTGTTATGGAAATATAAAGATTCTTCTTTCAATATTCCAATTGAATTTTCTATGGTTCTGTTCACTCTTGGTCACACAATTTGCATGAAGCTTATTATGACCAACTCGCATATGGCCGCAACATTTCATTTCAGTGGGTTCATTTTGTTGAGATATTGAGGAACAAATATTTTGAATGACCATATTTTGTTTCATAAAACATGGCCATTCTAAATTCTTGTCCTCAATATCTCAGACAAAACAAAACCAATCGAAATGAAATGTTGCGGCCAAATGCAAGATGCTCATAATTAGCCTTATGCAGAATATTGTGGTCATAGTGTGAACAAAACCATGAAAAATTCAATTGGAAAAATGAAAAGAAGAATCTTTATATTTCCATAACAAGATATCTGATTTGAGTGAAACTCATTTTGTGAATCGAGACTGATATACTGAAAGTTCATGCAAAATTTCAAGAGAATCGCATCATCGAAATCATAGAATTCATTTTTTTTTCAATTTATATGTCATAGAAAATACCTCGTTTTCAACTATAATTTGAGCCAGAGCGGGTTGTCGCAGAACAAGTTGTGGCAGTACAATTTGTAGGAAATTTAATGTACTTTCATTTTGTATGGAAAGCTTTTTCACGAAAAGTTGATAGTTTCCCAGAAATAAGCAAAAAACTGACCAAGAATAAGATTTTCATTCTATTTTTGTATTATATTCTATGCTCCGTTACGAAATTTTGTTAGCAAACCTAAAATTCGGATTCAGCACCCCAAAAAATATAAAAAATAAAAAAATTAAAACTACCCAGAACTTTCCTGCAAGGGGTATTGTCCCGAAGATTCTTCATTTCAATGTATTCAGAATTCTGAAAAATCATGTCCAGCTACGAGAAGTCACAATTTTTTTGGTTGTTAAACAACTCCATTTATACACAACGTCGTCGATATTTCCTTTCGGACTTCTTTCACTCCTACCGCAATATCCATTCACGAATAAAAAGTGACATTATCTGAGTTTGAAATTAGATTCGGCATTATGAACTAACAGTTGGAATCATAGATAACTAAACGGAGATTGTCTATGGTTGGAATTGATTTTCGTGATTTAATGGGAATTCGAAATGTGCAAAGTACTTCAGTTTTTATATACTCACATCCAACTGATTCTGGAGAGTTTCCTTCTGAAAACATTCTGATATATTTTCTTTTTCCCGTTTATGACACTAGTAATGATCTCGTCTGGTTCTTTATTCCTTTGAAGACATGAAGAATAATGTCACTTCAATATAATAATTTTTGTGCATACCGAAGCTATGAACCAATGTTATGAGTAAATTTTTGGCTGCATGACGTCCATAGATGGCTCTCATTCGACGTCAGAGTTCATAAATCAGTTAAATCTAGGTTATTCTATACTTGGTAGAAATAACACTGAATTTAGAAATAATAATTTAACAATTTGAATTTACATCATCTAAGATTTGAGTAGTCACTATCATTTACCGAAAAAAAACAAATACAGTGTACTGGTTTCGCGGAAGACAAAGTCAACTGAAGTCTCAAGAACATGTTAAATTAGGAGATACTTTAGTACTGAACTCCTCGAAAGAATTAGTTGAATCGGTCCAGTCGTTCAAATTTTGGGATGAATCGAAGGTTTTGGTGAAAACCGAAAATCACTATAAAAAGGCGAAGACGAGTTTTAATGGTAGTACACGTAAACCTCAACATAGTAAGAATACGTGGAAGAATTTCCATTGAAATTTATTATGGCATGAATACTGGAAAACATCGAACCCACATGGAAATGAACTAACTATAAAATAGCTCGTCGCCCTTCATTCATATATAAATACTGCAGATTCGTAGTACATATTGCCCTCCGAGTTCTCGCTTAATATGGCAACCCTGTCGGAGGATAGAAAGTATCACGCATAACCAATATACGCGGAGGTATGAGAGCCTTCTTGTCTCATGAAATTTTTTATTGAAATGTTTCCCCTCTTTAGATGCCTTGATTCTATAGCTTCCCCTCAACATATATCAACAAAAAATTTTCTGCTCCGACCACCCCTTCACCCGGAGGTCAGGGCGCCTTCGGTACTACCCGGAGGTGACAGCGTTACGAAGCAATATATATTATATATATATATATTATAATATATATATATATTCTTTTGAAATCAAGAGCTAACATAATACAATACATAAAACAAAATAAAAATCCCTAACTGAGGTTGGTGCAAAACGGGGAACCATACTATTTTTCGTATGATAACAGAGCTCAGGGAAAAACCCCAGTAGAAAAAACCCTGTCTCCCGTTTCAACAAAAATAACACTTGAAAACTATTAGAATATTAAGGTTTCTTCTTATTTAGTCCAAATGAACGATAACCTCTCCAGGATGCCTTCGGAATCTGAATCTGAACGAAAAAATCAAAGCAGAAAAAAGAAACAGAAAATTAAATGATTTAAAACTCTATTAAATCGATTTAAATTCAAACCCGATGTGAATGACATCGGAAAAAAATCGATTTTGAGAAACGTCAAAAAATATGTATGGGAAAAAGAAGGGCTATTTTTAGGGGTTTTCCAGCAATAATTCAAATTTTTCTCGCCGTAAACACCATCCTTGAACTTCAACGAACATTTAAAAAAAGATTTGGCCAAATTGGTCCAGGCGTTGTAGAGTTATGCGCTTACCCAACACATTTTGCTATTCATTTTTATATTATAGATAGCGGGTTTCACAAAAACTCCAATCAGCTTGATTATTTAAATGTCATTATTTCTGTGGAATTTTCAGTTCATTTTTGACATAAACCATCGACTTAATTCAAAATCAACGATTTGATTGCCCAATCAAGCTTTATGAAACCCACGGTAAATCAAAGCAACTTGATAGTTATATGGATGAAATGCACCTGTCCAACAGATAAAATAAAATGTCTGGTTTCAAATGAATCGCTGCCCGCACATCATAGTCCTAATGTCGAGATCTATTCAATGAAATATTGCTTTACAACGGATTGGAAGATACGGCTAGATGATGGCCACAGAGGAGCCCCGACCTGACGTCTTTGAATTTTTATGTCTAGAATACTTTGAAAGAGAAGTATATTTAAATCGCTTCTGACTCTGAAGGATTTCATCGACAGAATAGAATTGTGTGTGTAGAAATGCTTGAGAAATGCTATGAACTTGCAGAATTGTAGATTCAGTACGAAAACGCTTGAAAGGGCGTTATAAGCTCAGTCTTTTCCCGAGAGATGCGTATAAAAAAATCAAATGTATTGAAGAAGGTGGTTAATTTTTTGGATTATTTTGATTCGAGACGAATTGATGATTTTTATAAAATAACATTAAAATTCGACCACTAAAGTTTAACGTAGAGCAAATTTAAATTCGAAATTGTTGGAATTTTTCGTTGTTATCAGTTAGCCATGATATCTTGGCGGAGGATGAGCAGCTAACACAAAGTATATATGTCATTCGAAAGTACACTAAATGAGGTGGTAATTTATACTGGAACGAAACGTCTGCATAATAATTAATATTTATGGAAAAAACCATGGAAAAATAGGACTAATATTGTTAACTTCAGGATCGTGATATGTACCTCCTTACCACGCCCCCCAATAAGAGTTTTTTCTGCACACAGACTCTCTTATCTTGTAGCAAATTTATTGCCCCTTTCTGAATATTTGGTCAAATTTAATGAGACTACCAGAAAAAAATGAAATAATGATAATTTATGGAAAAAAACTCGAATATTTCGTGAAATCGACACCAACAGTTCGAGCATATGTTATATGACATTTTTTTGCCAATCACTCGTATAATCTTCCTTCGAAGTTTGTCCACTTTAAAAGTAGACACCCCATATAAAAGAAATAAGCTAACTACTGATTCCTAGGACTAACTAAACGGAGAATAGATGAGACACTAGTAGAACAAGCTTCAACGACATCTTTTTTTGTTACAACATTACTAATTTGTGAAAAAAGCTCAATTGAAAAAGGAATCTGTATCGTAAAGCAGCCTCAAAAAGAATTCTGTAGTGCACCTTTTGAATAGGTAGGTACACCCATATACAAGAGGCAAAAAGTTTTTTGAAATTCAATTTCCAAAAGGAAATCAGAAATGGATTCGTGCAAGTTATCGATGAGTGAGGAAATTTATTTCCATGAAAATAATACCCTGCAACGAACTTTCATCTGATTTTCTTTTGGAATCGAGAAATGAGGATCAAATCAAATTCTGGATAGAATAAAATTTATTAACTGAAATAGGTATCACCAATTGAAAATACAGATTTATTTCCATAAATATCTAATCAATAAACTAATAATTGCATTGAAAACATTCTCAAAAACTAAAACTAATGAATTCAATAATACAAAATATGTATTACCGACTAAACTTATTCAATACATAAAAAACTTTTTTGAAAACTACGATTATCTTAATTCTTATAGTTAACAGAATATACATGTAAAATTTATAATTACCTTCTTGCATCTCGATTTTCACATCCAATAACACAGCACGTCTTCACTCTTGCAGGCATTTCGGAATTTATTATATTTCAAAAAGAACGTGTCAAACCACTCCTTGTGTCAGTTGACCATCCAAAGGTTTTTTTGATAATAATGATTTTACATACTTACTATTTTTCGATAGGATTTCCATGAATGCAACGACATCTAACTATCAAATTGAAAATAATTTTTTCGTGTGTATTAGTCTCCTCCTCCGACAGATGTCGCGGAGTATACGAGTGGCTCATCTATTTTATTAGTTTGTCTATGGATGCAATCGCTTAAGTCTATAATCTCCAGAAGCCTTCATGATGCAATTTATACATTCATTCGAATTATTGAACCGTAAATGAATATCAGTTTGTGTTCAGTTCATTTCAGGTCAAAATTGGTAGTCAATAATACTAGCTTCAACTTTTTCATGCAGAGGATTCTTGCTACTTCGATATAAAATTTTTCCTTTCATTTGAATGAATAATAAAACTAATTTCCTCTTTTTTTGTTTCAGGAGTTATCAATTCAATAAAAATAGAAGATGATTCTCCGCATTCCTATCAAAAACCGCCTAAATTTCCAGTGTTGGAAGATCCGGTGGTGGTTAGAAAGAAGACCCAGCCGAATGCTGTCAGAGCCAAAACACTCAACTATGATCTATCTGGTTTTTCTCAGTAAGTGTTAACTTGAATTGATAGTATAGTTATTGGTTTCGTGCACGTTTGACAACTGACCGCACATCGGAGGTATAACAACCCCACTTTTCCTATGTAAATCACAGCAAAACAACGAGAGATTTTTTGCTTTCTCAAGTGTTTCAGTTGATTTATTGCTTCTTTGGACTGAAAAATCGTGAAAATAGACCTATAAAATTGTTTAATAAGTTTAGATCATATTCATCGAGGACGATATGTAGAAAAAAATATCAGTTTTGGGCATTCACCCTTCTACTGCAGAGATTTATGTCTTATTCGATGATAAAATGTATCCTGATATTATGATGAATTAAATCAAGAAGACAAAGAGATTAGCCAGTTTCAAGATTCATATTTGGACAAGAGGAAATATAGAACCTATAGGAGTATTTCCAATTCACCCGTTAGAGAAGGAGATGAAGAATACTTGTTAATGGACAAAATTGTTGTGATAACTTGAGTTTTTATAAATATATGTCCTGAACTGAAATCATATCACTGGATTAAAACTCTTTGATGTTCTTAATTTGCAGTATATCTTTTGTTTTTATAAGTAAAAGGTAACTGCTATCTCCGCTTTTCACTATTTTATAGAATTTAGCATAAGCATACTTACTTCTAACTCTGCATTTAAAAATTTTACAATTACTCATTAGATAATTAAGTTTTTATTTATACAAGAGACATATAATTTGTTGGTTTGTATTGAATGATGAATGCTTCACTTTCGACAAAATATTTTATTATTTTTTTAATTGTATTTAATAGAAATCGTTTTCTACGTTGTGATAATTGAAATTTAGTTGTAATATTGATAAAATCCTTCATTTTTTCAATAAATCATCATGGAATTCATGGCTTTCATTTCAATAAACAAATATGATAATTTTTCTTCTTCCATTTATGAAGAATAAAATTTATAAATATCATATGATTCACTGCAGCAGCATTCCATGTTTCCACTGAATAACTGATAATATCAGGATACATTTTATTTCTGAAAAGAGCCAAGTAAGGATGGATAAATATCTTCCTTCTACAGTTGACAAGGGTGAATACACAAAACTGATATTTTTCTACATATCGTCTTCGATGAATATGATCTGAACTTTTTAACAATTTTATAGGTCCATTTTCACGATTTTTTTCAGTCCAAAGAAGTAATAAATCAACTGAAAACACTTGAGAAAAACCAAATCTCTCGTTGTTTTGCTATGATTTACATAGGAAAAGTGGGGTGTTATACCTCCGATGTGCTGTCAGTTGTCACACGTGCAACGAAACAATAGTTACTCATTCATAAATCGGAAATCCACACGTAGATGGCGCATGCGCTTGGTTCAACCAGATGTTTTTTGTTCAACAGGAATGAAGGTCATCCTGGAATTTCTGGAATTTTGGACTTATAAGGCGTTTTCGATACGCGTTAACTCGATTCCTTATATAACTTGGCGTTCGTTTACCTATCCCGAACATCCAACCCGTGTTCGGAGAGTACGGTGCTTTCAACTCGATCATTGACTCAGGTTGATATATCCTAACCTACACGAGAGCAGAGTCGTAGAGTCACCGCATGCGCACTGCAGTTTTAATTTTGTATTGAATGAGTCTTTTATCTTTCTTAGTAATTTCATAATATTTCTTCCTTAAAAAATTATGGAAAGAGAAGAGAATTTTTCTCAACAGTAAAAAACACAAGAGCTTTTTTTCATCGGATAAATTTCTCTTTGCAACGAAACAGTTTTGTCAATCACTAATTTATCTGATGTCAGTTTTCGAGCAAATTTAGTGATTGGCAAAACTTTGAGTTGAAGAGAAATTTATCTGATAAAAAAAAGCTCGAGTGTTTTTGGCAAGATAAAATTAACGACAGAATATATGGATGAACAACCACAATAATATCTTTATTAATACAATAAAATTTACAGAAGATATCTTCCTTTTCGATGGAATAGCTTGTAATTCTTTCCGTTACTATTTCTGCATCACGGGCTTCTTTGAAAGTTATTGTCGACAAAAGGATCAAATTTAATATTGTATTCACAGAAATATTTTTCTTGTACCACCTTCGCAGTCGAATTCAAATTGACTTAACCGCATATTCTTTAAAATCATCTCCATTTTTCTTTTTAAAATTATAGGCCTAATCCCTTAAATATTTGCTACTTCATGTAATGGAATTTTTTCGGACAATTCATACTTTCGAACTTGACAAAACTCCATAAATTGTCTCCAGATTGAAGCTTTTGTGTTTTTTGTAGATTGCAGTATAGACTTCTCGATATTGTCGTAATTTGCTCAGTCGAAACTTCACCAAAACGATTCATCTTTTGGGTTCTATATCAACAAAGTTAAATAATTATCACACCGATTCAAAATGAAAGCACTATATATAGTGCTATGTTCAAAATTAAAAATCTGACAGACTAATGACAATTGAGGAAGAGAAGTTTTTATCCGATAAAAAAGGATGCACCTTTTTTATCGATGTCAAAGTGACAATAACATTTCCAGGTCTATGATATTTAATATTGAAGTTAATTTATCAATGTAAATGTGTGGTTCCATGATCCGAGTAAATAATGTGAAACAACTTCTTCATAATTTGTTATGCAGATTTTTCTGCGTTAAATCTGAAGCTTCTTCACTTATTTAACGAAGGTACTCAAAGATAACATTGAACGTGCGAGAGGCACACCAGAGACAATCAGTAAATGAACTGAAACTGAAAAAATAAATTTCTATTTCTTAACATAGATACTCCATAACGAATATTTGATTCGAGTGAAATTCATTTTGTGTATGAAGATTGATATACTGAATGTTCATGCGAAATTCAGAACCATAAATTAAATTTATTTATTGTCAAGCTTTTACATATTTCGTTTTTTTAATTAAGTTCCTGAGTTTTTCACAAATTTTGAGGTGATAGCCTCATTGCTCCACCAATGAATGAGCGCTCAAAAGCACCTGCTCGGGGTTTTCACAATATTTTTTTTAATATTTCTATTCCCTATTTTGGTTCCTGGGGGGACGCTACTCTTTCAGCAGAAATTTTGATAGGGCGAATGGGTGAAAGATTTGGAACCCCTTCTCTTAAGTAATTCAAATTCTGCTGCAGAATTCCGTACTCCGCTACTTAATTCATAATTCAAAGTATCAAATTAGGTAGAAAAACAAGAGCAAAGTTACATAAATTACCATCAAGCTGAAATTTTGTACATTTTTTCAAAACACAATTACAAACAGCATATCAAAACTGCATATCATTACGACTTGAGGAAAAAAATATTCAAGGTCAAAGGTCAAAAAAAATGGGCTTACAACTTTTTGAATCGTTTTATCTCAGAAGCGGTAGCTTTTAGTAAAAAAATATTCATACCTTTTTTATAGATAACTTCACAATCTACAATTTTTGTCTGAGGTAATTTTACGATAAAACTTACCGTTTTGAAGAAAATCGTGAAAAACCCATTTTTTGACCTTTGACCTTGAATAATTTTTTTTCCTCGGGTCGTAATGATGGGGAGTTTTGATATGTTGTTTGTAATTTTGTTTTGAACAAGTGTACAAAATTTCAGCTTGATGGTAATTTATGTAACTTGCAATGTCTAAATTGACCGGACTATATATATTATTTTGTGTGTTTGGTACTACTTACTATTATGTTATTAGTCATTTGCTAACTGTATATGTTAATCATTACTGTATATGTTAATCGTTTTTTTTATTTCTAGGGGCAAGTTGAACGAGATAAAAGGAGTATCCAAATTGTGATAGGTGACGAACTGTGCGCGAAAATAAATAGACAAGAGAAATTAGTGTTCGAAGATAATGAAATCCATATAATTGGCAGATCTGGACAAAATAAAGTGAGTTCTTATTATTCCTATTTATACATATATCTGTCAGTTTTCTTTTATTGCATTTTTATACCTTATATGCGGAAGTTGTTGAGAATTAGTCAAACAACAAATGGAAAACAGTAACATTCACTTCAATTTCGCTTTGTTTTTCTTCCTATTGAGGTTAAGAAGCGACTTAAAAGTTTCCTAGCTAAGTAGTACTGAAGATGTTTTAACTTTCAAGAAAATCTGAGCAAACCGGCGCAAGAGCTTTTTTTTGAGCAAATTCGGTTCGGAGTTTTTGCTGTACGAGGCACCGTTTCCGGTTAAAAAAATAAAACACATTCTCATGCATGAATAATCATCGCCAAAATTTGATAAGGTAGGTACATAATAATATATAGGACTATTGAAATGAGTAGTTGGAAACCAAAACTGTCATTCAAATATTTTAATCAAATTTTTCTACCCTAAAAATAGGAGTCGGGTGTGTGTTGAATTTATCTAAGTAATCTTAGAAAATTGCTACAAACCGTAGTTTTATTGCTATATAAAATTTTGGCGATTTCTTCATGCATGAGAATGTGTTTTATTTTTTTAACCGGACGGTGCCTCGTATAGCAAAAAGTCAAGAGACCGAATTTGCTTCAAATTAAATAAGGATTTAAAAAGTAATTTGTATTGTCGGAAAAACCAGTGGCGTATCATTTTTATCTGAAAATATTCAATATCGCTGCAGTACGGACGCCACTGGTAGAATAGAAAAGAAATGATATTATGCAAAAAGTGCTCCTTGACGCTCAAAACCTATGTCTCAAATTTCATGAAAATATTTCAAGCAGTGTAGAAGTTATTGATAAAAAAACATTTTTTTTCTATAATTTTAACACCCCGTATCTCGACATATGTTTATATGACAAATAAGGCTTATTTTTGATGTAGAATACGTGGTTAAAATTTCTTGGTTACGATCTGGACCACCCTGTACAGAAAGAAGAAAAATGATCATATTTGTTTATTGAAATGAAAGCCCTTGAATTCCATGATGATTTTATTGAAAAAATGAAAGACTTTATGAAAATAAACAACTAAATTTCAATTATTCACAACGTAAAAAATGATTCTTATTAAATACAAATTAAAAAAAAATTTATATTTTTTCTAAAGTAAAGCATTTATCATTCAATACAAACCAACAAATTTTAGTCCCTTTTATAAGCAAAAACATAATTATCTAATAAGAAATGATAATTAATGTTACAATACAGAGTTAGGAGTAAGCATGTAAATGCTATTTTCTATAAAATAGTAAATAGCGAAGATAGCAGTTACTTTTACTTGTCTCATATAAAAAACAGAAGATATAATGCAAATTGAAAGAACATCCAGATTCCAGATAAGTTTTTGTCCAGTGATATGATTTCAGGGCATATATTCATGAAAACTTAAGTTATCGCAACAATTTTGTCAATTGACGATTTATCTTCATCTCTTCCCTTCAAGGAATTGAAAATACATCCAATGTTCTATATTTAATATATGCAACATACTTCACATACTTTATAAATCTTTCTTTCCAGCCTTCTCGTCTAATGATCATTTTTTCCTTTCTATAATATATTGTAGAATGAATATTATGAATATCAATCCATTCGCTGTACCAGCACTGTTCGTTTCTACTTAATAATGTATAATAATATCAGGATACATTTTATCATCGGAATAAGCCACATTAGATAGATAAGTCTTCTGCAGTAGATGAGGGCGAATGCCCAAAACTAATATTTTTCTAATTATCGTCTACGATGAATATGATCTGAACTTAATTAATACATAATTTGATAGGTCCATTTTCACAATTTTTCAGTCCAAAGAAGAAATAAATCAACTGAAATACCAAAATCTCTCGAGGTTTTGCTATGATTTACATAGGAAAAGTGAGGTTGTTGTACCTCTGGTGTGCTTCTGCTGTTAACGTGCACGAAACCAGTATTTCACATCAATTATAAATGCACGAAGTAATAAATTTTACATATAACATACTTGTTACAGCTGCTCAAGGAGCAAATAGAACTACGGCCAGGCATCCAACAGTTGGACAAGAAAAACGTCGTTCTGCACGACGTGAACAACATACCTATCCAGCTCTTCTTCGACACTTCCAAAGACGCCAAATGTTTCGTAGAGAGCGAAAGGCTCAACTCCCCTCTAGGCGAGAAGTCTTCAATCAAAACCAAACTCCTGAGGCTGCTCGGCAAGAGGTCCAGCAGGGAATTTCTGGTAGAAAAAGGGATATACATGAACGAATCCATCTTCGGGAACACCATACAGAACATCTACCAGATGCACGATTGCGTGCCGGAGTTCCTCACCAAGTCCATACAGCTCATAGAGATGCCGAACATATAAATCAGGTAGGCAAAGATTATATGGTATAGTCCGTTCACGAAAAGTTAACCGTCGGTTGGCCATGGAAATTGGCATATTCAACTGTGTATATTAAAAATTTTAGGTTATGTTGTTCATTTTCTTGTCAGATTGATAAGCAATGTTGTCAATATTGCATAGAGTTCTCGGATAACTCGAAAGCTCGTCGGACGAGGCCGGGTACATTCGGCAACTTTGACTTTATTTTACGTAATGACAGCAAATACTGCCAACTTCAGATACTTAAATAAATAAACGCCTACTATGCGCTCAAACTTTCGTGAACGGAATACATATTCTATACAATAAATGAAAAAGTGTTCAAAACCATATAAAGAAAATCAAAGAATGTACTTAGGGTATTTGTGTTCAGCAATAAAAACTTCCTGATATTGAAAACAAACATATTTATACCATGAAAGAACAAATCACTACCATATTTTTACTATGAATTATTCTGAGATAAAAAAGTAATTTCGATTCAGAAAAAAAACAGCCATCTCCATTCCAATATGAAGCCATATTTTTAATTCCTGAGGGATTGAAAGTAGTTTGTTAGCGTCCTAGCATGTTTTCTCAAATGTTTTGGCAAAGCTTTCAAGGCAAATCATTTTTCTTGAAACATAGATAAATTGAAACAAGTAATCATCGAAATCAATAATATATTCAATTTATAAGCTCACAGAACCATCTACAACTGAACTGTGATGATGGTATAGATGCCACTGAGAAAAAAGATATAAAGATAGATACAAAAGAATTTTTCAATTTATCTATGTTTAAAAAAATTTTTCGCTACGACCCCCATAAAGGCATCAAAGACCTTCTTTTCCCATTTCATTTCATTCGTGTCGCTAAACATCATTTTGGATGAAAAACGATATGATAACCAGCAGAGTTGATATTCTGAAGCTGAAGTAAGGTCTACGAATATGATATACCTATTTTTTTTAGTTTTTTCAGACCTGAACTGCATAAAATAATTTATAAACCAGGGGACTAAAGTTCTCTCAAATGAACGGTAAAACCTTTCGCCTCGGGATTGAAAGTGTGAAATAGCTTAAGACCGTTTCTTGAACTTCATAATCTAAATTTTGAAGGTTATAAAGCATAATTTTAAGATTATATGATAAAATAATTCCAAAACACTTTCTTCAATTTCACTCTCTGTGGTTAGTTTTATTCCAATCGATTCATCGTTGATTTTCAGATTACTGAGGTCATTTTTTGTACAAAATCCATTTAGAGCCGGTTGACAAATTAATGCGATCGTCAGAAGTTATAGGTTTGTTCGCGTCGCAGTTCTCTGTTGTTCTGGGTACAGAGAGAACTTGGTTCCAGAACTCAGGGAACTCAAGCAAACTGTTCTGTGACACGAACGGCTGGGAACTGGAAACCACCGTTTGACATTTGGCGGACATCGGATTTAAAACAACGATCAACGTCATTTTTTCCATGTAAAATGTAAATAAAGCAAATCCACGAGGGATTTAGGTGATTTTCAAGTGTTGGAATTATTCCTTCTTTGCAAAGATAAGATTTCTTTGGAAGAAGCTAAAAAAAGAATTTATCAAATTATTGTTCAGATCATACTCATCGTGGAAAAATATCAATTTTGGCCATTCACCCTTGTCAACTGCAGAAGGAAGATATTCATGAATCTAATGTGGCTCATTTCAAAGATAAAATGTATCCTGCTCTATCAATTATTAAGAGGAAACGAAGAGTGATGCTGCAGTGAACCAAATTATTTTTATAATATTTATCTTCAATATATGAAAAAAATGCTCATATTGGTTTCTTGATATGAAAGGCTTTGTGAATTTCATGATAAAATTGTTCGAACAATTCAGGATTTCATGAAAATTACCAATTGAATTTCAATTATTCATAAAGCTAAACAGTCTTAATTAGGTTTCTAATTTGAAGAAAGCTCAATTATCTAATACAAAAAATAATTTATTCAACAATACAGAGTTAGAAATATTTGTTTATGCTTTTTTCTATTGAATGAGGCGAGGATGTGAATTTCAGGTTACCTTTTACTCGCATCATATAAAAACAAAAAATATACTGCGAATTGAAAGAGCCTCCAGATAAGTTTTAGAATTAGTGATATAATTTCGAGGCATATATTTATAAAAACTTAAGTTATCACAACAATTTTGTCAATTAAAGAGAGTCTTCATCTCTCTTCTTTTACGAGTGAATTGGAAATGCATCCAATAATATCCTATATTTCTTTCCTATCAGTCAATTATCCTCTCTTCTGACACTGGACTCTTTGCCTTTTCAGTTTCTTCTGCTCTTAATTGCTTCATCTGGTGCAAAAATTGAATAATGAAATATTATTTATCACCTTCCTATGAAATGGTGTGCCTGTAAAAGATATTCAATGTTTTCTTCACCTGATCAAAAATGTCTGGAAAATACTTAACCATACTTTGTTAATCCTTCTTTCCATACTTCTTGTCTATTGATCATTTTGTTCCTTTGTATATGTTGAAGAATAAATACCTATTATAAATATCATTTAATTCACTGCAGCAGCTCTCTTCATTTCCACAAAATTATCGATAATATCAGAATACATTTAATCTTCGGAATAAGCCACATTAGATAGATACATTTTCCTTCAGCAGTTGACAAGGGTGAATGCCGAGAACTGATATGTTTCTACATATCGTTCTCAGTGAATATAATCTCAACTCAACAAATAATTTGATGGATAAATCAACTCCAACACTTGAAAAACACCAACATCTATCGTGGAAACCAATTCAGAAATGTTTGTTTATTTACAACACTTGACGTTAGGTTAGATCACCTGTCACTCTGTCCGCTGTTCCTTCTACGGATCAGGAACAGTAGGAATAGTACCGAACAGTTCCGAACTTTTCTGTTCCATTCGAAGCGAACGGGTGCGAACAAAAAAGTACAGTTCCGAATAGTTCCGAACTGCGACGCAACAAACCTATAAACAACGTTCAAAATCGCACGTGTTTTTGGATATTAACTTCAGATAAATAAACAAACGCCTACTATGCGTTCCAACTTTCCTATCTTTCTATATTCTGTAGTCAGTATAATCTTTGCAGGTAGGGATATATAGGACTTCGGGTAACCTGGCCACCATACAGAAGATTAGGTTCGAGGTGGACAAATGGAATCTGAACATCCTGGATCAGTATTACGAAGACGTTGACGTGTTGACCGGGCGTTGAAGCTGTTTTTTCGGGAGCTGAAGGATCCTTTGATACCTGTTAGTGTCAGCGAGGAATTGTTGTCTTCCTCTGGTAAGTAATTCTAGTTTTTTGTGGTATGCAGAGTCCTTGACTATGTGAAATATTTCAACCAAAGTTTCTTGAGACTAAAAAACACTTTTTCCGATCAATTTTTCCGATTTGGCCTAGATTAAAAGATATAGCCATAATAAATTATGCCAGACGTAGGTTATAAATCCGGACCATAAACTGAACCATTACGGTGGGCGGATAAATCATTCTGAAACGTTGGAATCAACTGAAAATGTTGATAGTGACAGTATTACTCTAATGATTTCGTTAATGTCGATGTTAATATTATAACAAATGAACTTCCAACTGAAAAGGATGTGTCCAATGCGGTGTTAGAGATCACTACGATAGCAGTGATGATACCCAGCGTTGATTCAAAGGAGCAAACCGCCGAAAAACCAAATTTGAGAGGAACTTCAAGCCTTTAAAACGAGTCGCCCTGCTTACCGGTCCATTGAATAGGTTCCGGAAAATATTTTGATGAGAATAAAATGTATTTCAATTGTACCACTCAGACAAAAAATACAAATTATTTGCCCAACAAATTGAAAATAGATATTGTATTGTTTACGTACCCACATAAAATGCCTATAAGCTATTAGAAATGCACTTACACACATTTTTGATTATGTATATGTATTCAAAAAAAAAATGCAGGGAAACATTGCTTGGTTCGACACTTGACATTATAGAAATCTTTTTTCTGTATAATAAAATTTTTTGCGTATACAGGGTGAGTCTTTGACTTGTACATATATTTTAACCGTAGATTCCTGAGGTCAAAAGAAACACTTCCTCTACCATTTTTTCCGATTCGGCCTGGTTAAAAAGATACAGGCTGTTGAAAATCCACGAAAAGCATAAATTTTCAGTAATATCTCGCAAACGATTTCTTCAAATGAAATGATTTTTGGAACACAGTTTTTCCTGAATATGATTGATCTTTCCCGAATACAAAATTCCGAGTAATCCGATGTTGAAAGAAAAAAAAAATCTTAGGAATTCGAAAAATTGGGTACTTGGCTGAATGCAATTCTGTCGAAAATATTCACAGAATTCAATTTTCCCTACGTTGTCACGTTGACAAATTTCAAGAATAATTCTAGAATTTGTTATCTGGAATGATAAATGGAAGAGAACTAGTGAATGTTAATGGAACTTAATTATATCGTTGGAATCGAAATGTTTTTCACAATCAAAACTTTTGTTGGAATGAAATTTTGCATTATGACCCTAATTTATAAAAGCTTACGCTGTTCATGTTTCGGCAAACTGAAACAATTGAAATATCCTTAAGTTTTTTAGACGGATATTACTTCTACACGATAAAATATAAAACGTTCCTACCGCAACGCACCTACAAAAGACGAAAGTAGTTATCCCAAAGAAAATTCACTAACACCAATATCACAAACACTTTCACTGTTCACAGCACTCAAACAATCACAACAGTTAATTATAATTCACTTATTTTTCACATTTACGACCATAATCGACACTAAAAACATTAATTTACCACTAGATGTTTACTAGCGCTCACGCTTGCGCCTGTAACACAACTGTACATAGGGTAGGGACTACTTTAGAAGGCTGTGCTTGTAATATGTCGGGACCGGTCGGGACTCTACAGCGTTGCCGCTCTTGGCTATGACCGTGCCCGTAGGTTTAGAAGGCCGTGTTAGTAGGCAGCTCGCACTTCTTATATTTATGTTCAGTGGTTTAGACTGTTCAAGTGAATTATGTCATTTATTCAAATTTTATGGTTGAGTTGTTGTTTTGATTTCGGAAATTCTGGCACGGAAGATTTCAAGAGATATCGGAAATGAATGCTATAGATGAAATAGGTGGTTTAAAAGTTAATCCGATATAATCAAAAATGAAGTATACATCAAGAAGAGATTATTCTCTTTCATTTTATCACCAGCAAAATCTTGGATGAATCAATAATTGCATTAGAAATACAACTGGTATTGAAAAAGTGAGTTTATATTTTTCCATTTAATACAGCAGCTTATTTGAAAATTTCGAACGGTATATCTACTCGTTTCTTTGATACAATCGCTTATTTCAAAGGTTTGAATGCTAGATCTCGTACTTGCAAAAATTCAGTGGTTAGTTTACCAGTGGCGGCATAGCTCATTCTGAAAATAAAAAAGGGCTATATCTTCTTATTTAGGCCGAATCGGAAAAAATGGTAGAGGAAAAAAGTGTTTCTTTTGACCCCAGGAATATTCGGTTAAAATATATGTACAAGTCAAAGACTCACCCTGTATAGCGATTTTGTTATAGGAAAGTTCCACTGTATCTAACACTTCTTGCAGACAAATCACCTGATGCTATCAATCAAATCATCCGTAAACTTCCGAAAGCGAACTATGAAACCCTCTTGTGTTTACTGCGACACCTGTGTAACATAGTTGAACACAAGGAAACCAACAAGATGGATATATACAACATGACTATATGCTGGGGCCATCGCTGATGTTTGTGCCTGACAATTGCGCTGACATCATGGCCCAATCTTCGAACAATAGCAAAGTGTTGGATCTTCTTCTCAACTATTTCAAGGATCATCCAAAAGATCTCTCTAGGAGTTTAGAACAAGTAAGGTTATATCATATTAACTTCTAATATTTTGTTAAGAATGTAAAGGAAATTTAACTTTTCACAACAAGTTGTTTACTTTGAAGTCGAATTTCAGCTTGCTTGCTCCTAAATATACAGGGTTTTCCTTTTATGTTGGCCTATTAGACATTTTTGGAGAACTAGTGAATATTTCGTTCTGAAATTTTAGGTGGACACTTGAGGATGAAAGAACTCTTCGCCTAAAATTTTTAAGTCTACAATGTTGTCACGTCTATCTCAAACGCATATCTAGTTTCTTATTTCAATAGAACTACCTATATTTTTATTTATGTATCGATTCAAAACCAAATTAGCAGTATAACCTCCTAAAAAAAAGTTCTTTGGCATTCACTGTTGCCAAGTTATGCATAAATTCAGTATTTTAATACATCGTGAGGTTCTTCGAAGAAAATGCGGAACTTGAAATTGAAATATTTCTAGAGTTTCGAATGGTAACCCAATATTTATTTCAAATCATTCGATTCGAAATAAAAAATAAATGGCCTCTTACACTAATTATTTATTTTCGATAGTTTTCGAATTAGATGAAAAATACTTACATTCTTCAGTATTTATAGTCATGATCGATGAACAAAATGCTGAGTGATTATAATGTGAATTATCCGAATGAATTCTATGGTTGAGGTCATAAACATTGGGCCAGGATTACCAAAAGCCAAAATGTTTTCGGAATTTCTTTCCAGTCATTCTTGCTAAATGTGGATAAGGATTGTTAAAGGTCCTACAGGTCCTTTGAATAATTTTTTGGTATTCTCTATAAATGGTGAAACAACCTGTATCGTGGTTGAATAACATGGGTTAGCTTTTTTCTATGACATCCATGATCATCGAAAGCTTTTCATGATTTCAACTATAGATCGACTTCAATAATTTACCTCATAATTAAGATGTCTCAAACAATTATTTTAGGACATCTTACTCATAATCAAAGAGCCATTTCAGCGTAAACATGACCATAGATCATGACTATAAATACTGAGAATTTCAGTATTTTTCATCTAATTCGAAACTATCCAAAATAAATAATTAGTGTGAAAGGAGACTGCCATTCATATGGGGTTGTCATTAGAAAATCTAGAAATATTGTTCCACATTTTCCGAAAAAAAAATTCGAAGAACCTTACGATGTATAAAAATACTGAATGTACCGGGTTTTTCACTATAATTTGACCCCCTCTTTAACTTTTTTACTGAAGGAGATACAAAAAAATGTTTCGTATGAAAGTTTCACGAAATCAAGTGAGGTGTTTTGATATGAGTCCAGAAACTGAAAAATATACAAGGTGACCAACATATTGATGGCAACTTCATTTTTCAAATGGAACACCCTGTATATTTTTCCATATTCAGTTAGCTCTTTTTCCCCTGCTTTCAAATATGTAACATATGTTGGTCTATCTCTCTTATTCTGAGCACCACAGAGTTTCAAATTTCAATAACCATCTGGCATAGCGTTTGGAAGTTCGTGAATTTTTAAGTGGACAATTTGAATTTGGATTGGTAATGGCCAAATAGTCCCGATTTATTACCGTTGGACACGTTTTTATAGCCGTTCCTGAAGGAAAAGAATTACTTCAGCAATAATGACAATCAATGAAAGCGGAGAATAATATTGATGATGTAAAATCAACCAATATTAAACCCATAATTCGGACTAATCCAGTCAACGCACAAAGAATAATAATATTGTAATGATTAAAAACAAATTTGAAGCTTTAATTTCTGACTTGAATCAGAGCCATAATAATGCTATCAAAAATCGTCTAAACAACTTGAGACAACTATATGAACTATGTGTATTGAAAGAAGGTGGTCATTTTGAGCAATTTCTTTAGTTGATGTTATTCTTACCATATTTTATCATTTTTCATTGGTTGAGTAATTGTTAAGTATTCATATTCATTCTAAAATAATACTTTCAAGTAGATTGTTTGGATATAAAGAATTTCGTAGGTATTTCACATATTTTTTTTATTCGGTGTCATCATTTCAAAACTTTGAAACTCTGAAAATTGAAGAGAAACATCCATATACGCATTTATATTCCAGATTAGGAGGAAATAGCCTATCAAAAAAAGGAAGAATATACAGGACAGGGTGTCGCATTTGAAAAAATATAGTTGCATTCAATGTTGTTCACCCTGTATATCTTCCCATTGACATTATTATAGCTCCAAAAATGAGCATTTTCAGTAACGTACTCTGCCACTTGAAGAATTATTACAGATCTTGGCAGGTGGTTCTTAAAATTTGAAACTCTGTGGTTCTCAGAATAAAAGAGATGGACCAACATATGTTACATATTCGAAATCAGGGAAAAAAGAGCTAGCCAAACATGGAAAAATATACAGGGTGTTCCATTTGAAAAAATGAAGTTGTCATCAATATGTTGGCCACCCTGTATACAGGGTGTCCCATTACTCCCATAATGCGCATTTGAAAAAACACGCAAAATTCCATACCCTGTGACAGTCTTTTCGCTCCTGTTGCCACAAATATCAACTTTTTCCAACTTTTTTCTTTGCTGTGTAACCTTGAATAATGCTTGTCTAAACTGTAATCAAAATTTTGATACCAGCTGACCTAGGTTTCATAAAAATAGGGCTTACATCTTAGAAAAAAAATTCGAAATAAACAATTGCCTAGTTTCAACTGACTGTATTGAAAAAAAATGCACTACGTAGGTTTGGCATGTTTTTTCAAAAGTTGGCGCATTTAGTAAGGATTCCATAATAGTATAATACTTGTTTAATTGTAGCTGCCGTAGTTCAAATTTATTTTCGATTGCCTTTGAAATGGGTTCAAGTCCGGTGAACGGGCCGCCCACGAGATTGGACCAGAAAGTCCGATCCATCTTCCGGGAAAAATGTTATCAGAAAAAAAAATTTCCAGAGAAAATAATTTTTCCAAAAAAAATTTTTCCGGAGAAATTTCTCTGAAATTTTTTTTTTCTGGTAACATTTTTTCCCGGAAGATGGATCGGACGTTCTGGTCCAATCTCGTGGCCGGCCCGTTCACCGGACTTGAATCCATTGGACACATTGAACTGGGAAGCAGTTAACGAAAAAGTGTATTCAAAGGCAATCGAAAATAAATTTGAACTACGGCAGCTACAATTAAACAAGTATTATACTATTGTGGAATCCTTACTAAATGCGCCAACTTTGAAAAAACATGCCAAACCTACGTAGTGCATTTTTTTTCAATACAGTCAGTTGAAACTAGGCAATTGTTTATTTCGAATTTTTTTTCTAAGATGTAAGCCCTATTTTTATGAAACCTAGGTCAGCTGGTATCAAAATTTTGATTACAGTTTAGACAAGCATTATTCAAGGTTACAGCAAAGAAAAAAGTTGGAAAAAGTTGATATTTGTGGCAACAGGAGCGAAAAGACTGTCACAGGGTGTGGAATTTTGCATGTTTTTTTAAATGCGCATTATTTTAAAATCATGCAACTTAGATTTTTTTTATATTTTTCTGACAACCAGCATTACTTGCCTTTTCACCCGGTTCCGGGTTGACGTCGAGTAATGGGACACCCTGTATATTTCAGTTTCTGGACTCATAAAAAAAACTGCAGTTGATTTCGTGAAACTTTTATACGAAACATTTTTTTGTATCTCCTTTAGTAACAAAGTTAAAGGGTGAAAGTGAAAAACCCGGTACCACATGAATTCATAGATTCTCTACTATGAGACTGCTGAGTTTGGTTCGGTTCGCATAGAAACTAATCGAGATATTGTATTTCCAAACTGTCAATGCAGATGTCAACAATTTCGAAAATTTGTGCATAACTTGGCAACAGTGCACGGCAGCAAAATTTTTCAGTAGGTCATACAGCGAATTTGGTTTTGAATCGATACATAAATAAAAATATAGGTAGTTCCATATAAGAAAGTAGATATGCGTTTGAGACAGACGTGGCAACACTGTCGACTTGAAAATATTTTAGGCAAAGAGTTCCTTCATCCTCAAGGCTCCGCCTAAAACTTCAAAATTAAATATTCACTAGTTCTCCGAAACGTCTGATAGGCCAACTTAAAAGGAAAACCCTATAATTACATAAAAAATAAATACACAGTGTAACGGTTTTTCTCTCAATAATAATTCACTAATGAATAACACCTCGGGCGCCAGCTTTTCTTCTGAGGGAAAACAGCATAATCTACCCAAAGTCAAAGACAAGGTTCTATGTTGCCTAGGATAATAACGACAACGATGTTGTATGAAAATAGAGTGTAACAATAAATGTTTATTCAAGTTTGGCAAGGAGGAATGAACACAATTATCAAAAGGAAATATTCACATGTAACCGGTGACGGCTACTCAGAGGAGGCCGGGCCTCCCTTATTCACTGCATTTAATTCAATTTGAAATTCAAGTCCAAATAAAAAATAGTAACATTTCTATATCTGTATTATAGCAGGCATACCGCTTAGCGCAGGAGGCTCGCCTCCACGAGTCGAGATTCGTTAGAATGTAACATTTCAAACTTCTTCAAATGAACGTTGCGGAAACCACTCAAAATTCAAGATGTGAATCACGTGTCGGAGGCCCGGCTCCGCGGCATATTTTCGCTTCTAGGGGAACGAGCTTGTCCGAAACTGAACGTCCGATCTGCCTGAATCAACCCCCATAGAGTTTGACTACAGGCTAAATTGTATTCAGTGAAATTCAAAGACCAGCCAAACTTTATGAACTACGAACCGTTGCCTGGCAACGAAGATTAAAATCCTTGGAATAGTCTCGTTTCCAAATTTAATACCTATAGTCCGTTCACGAAAGGTTGAGCACATAGTAGGCGTTTTTTTATTTATCTGAAGTTGGCAGTATTTGCTGTCATAACGTAAAATAAAGTCAACGTTGCCGAATGTAACCGGCCTCGTTCGACGAGATTGCGAGTTATCAGACAACTCTATGCAATATTGACAACATTGCGTATCAATCTGACAAGAACATAACCTAAATTTTAATATACACAGTGGAATATGCCAAATTTCCATGGCCAACCGACGGCTCAACCTTTCGTGAACGGACTATACGTCGGTTCGAGTTCCAACTAAGTTTCGCTAAAAATTTTTTTAAAAATTCATCTAGAATGTGTGGACATACCAATAATTCAATTATTTTGACTCTAAAACTCATAACAATTTTTTTTATTATTTCAGAGGTCTGAACGAAACATTTGAATGACTGTAGTAACGAAATCGTTTCATACTCTACAATTATGTTTTCATATTCGTGATTGATAAATAATTAAAGGAATTAAAGGAATACAATTATACAAAATTTCGGGTGAATTTTTTTATCGTTGTCTACATGTAAAAAATTGTGTTCGATTTTTGAAAAAAATAATTTCACAGAAGTTCTAGGAAAATTGTGTTCATTCAGAAAAAAATTAGGAATACCTATTGCAGGTTTTCCGCCATTTTGTAAAAAAAATTTCGGAGCTTGTCAACTTTTCTGAATAGACGACCCAAAAATACTGAGATTTGACCAAAAACCGTTAACTGTGTTATACATAACTGACCACACCCATAAGAATCTTGCTCAAAAATTAGGTTTAACACCCTGTATCTTGCTTATGCTTCAGAAAGATATAAAAAAAGATCTAAGTTGCATGATTTTAAAATAATAGTCATTTAAAAAAAACACAGAAAATTCCACACCCCGGACAGTCTTTTCACTCCTGTTGCCACAAATATCAACTTTTTCCAACTTTTTTTTTACAGTTCAGACAAGCATTATTCAGGGTTACACAGCAAAAAAAACGTTGGAAGAAGTTGATATTTCTGGCAACAGGAGTGAGAAGACTGTCACGGGGTGTGGAATTTTCTGTGTTTTTTTAAATGCCTATTTTTTTTAAATCATGCAACTTAAATGTTTTTTATATCTTTCTGACAACCAGTATTACTTGCCCTTTTACCTGGTTCCTGGTTGACGTCGAGCTTTGGGACAGCCTGTGTATGTTTGTCCAGTTTATTATGAAACACCCTGTATAGTCCGTTCACTAAAGTTTGAGCCGTCGGTTGGCCATGGAAATTTGGCATATTCCACTGTATATTAGAATTTTAGGTTATGTTGTTTATTTTCTTGTCAGATTGATACGCAATGTTGTCAATATCACATAGAGTTTCTCTGATAACTCGCAAGCTCGTCAGACGAGGCCGGGTACATTCGGCAACGTTGACTTTATTTTACGTTATGACAGCAAATACTGCCAACTTCAAACAATCGCCTTCTATGCGCTGAAACTTTCGTGAAAGGACTTTCAGTTATTTGTATGTCCCAAGACTTTTTTGATAAATGTAAAATGTTAAAAAAACGCTTGATTTTCATCTACTTATTTAATTCTAGATTGACACTAAAGGAAGGAACGAAACCAAAAACTGGAAGGAACTGGAGCCCTTGAAAAGTCACAAGAAAAGTATATTGATACATTTTTTCTCAAAGTTTTTTCTCTAAAAATTATTATTTTCAGGTTCAAGCTGTTCGAACATTAACGATGCAGTCTACGACATAATCACCAAAATGGTTGAACTAGTCGAGTCCAACGCCAAAACCGAAGGGCTCTACAAGAAAACCGGATCTCAGGTGAAAATCGACAAGATAGCAAAGAAGTTGGCCAAGGGCAAAACGAACGAGCTGGAGAAGATCAAAGCTGACATCCATGACTTTGCTGGAGCTCTGAAGAAGTATGTTAACGATCTTCCGGAACCATTAATACCAAAGGAATTCTTCGAAGAATGTGACTGTGGTGAGTTTCTCCTGGTAATTGGCTTCTGCTGACCAGCGATACGCACTCTAGCGGTTGAAATCGAAATAGAGCTAAGATAGTAGTAAACAAAGCGTTGAACGTAATTCAGTGTAATAATTTCATAATTGTTCATAAACTTTTGTTCAGAAGAAATATTCAAGGGAAAATTGAAATTGTTATCCTCTTGAATATGATTTCGATCAGAAATGACTACAGTTGTGCGCCCCAATGCAATTTAAGGGCGAAAAAATTGCAAACTTTAGGTTATAGTTATCACTTCTTCCCTCAGGAAAACCAAATGAAAATATATTTTGAAAACGAGTTTGGAAGGAAACTATGTAATAGTAAAAGAAAGGCTTGTATCTTATATACTCCAATAAATATAGGAAAGTAATTCATATTGTCGCTTCAACCTCTTACGTTAGAATTTGTATAGAAGGTTTTGATATTACAGCAGATTTCGACAAGCTCTCTCTACTTCTTAGGATCATTTAAAGTTAAGGTACACATACAACATATTATTTCACAAACCTGTACTTGGCTCTTGCAGAATTGTTAAAGAGCTCATAAGATATTATCTTCTTGATTTATACTATAGGACGATACAGCAAATTTGTTTTTTAAGCAGGGCATATTTTCTTTAGACGAACCCTTATTTTCTTACATCAGCCTCCTGCTAATTCCATAAGCACTTTAATTCTGTATGTGATATTTCTTCAAGTTTAGATAGTTTTTTCCCGATAAAGAAACACGCAGCAAGAAAGGAGAAAAAAACCATGAGTTTTGACATGATTCTGTCATGGATGAATAGAAACATCATGTACCTGATCAATCTAATTAAAACAACTGTAATGATATGTTTACATTTCCTCCTCACTCCACCTCAACAAGAACATATCGTGCATATTAGTTTTGTTTTACTTTATCACTCTCCACAATAAATGAACCATCAATTTTATGAGGTTCTGTATTAAGGACTAGGGCAATAGTTTTTAAACACAAAGAGCAAATGTCTATAAAACTGGACCCACAATTTGTTTCCAACACATTATAGTATGACATGCATTCAGAACTTCTTCTCGAATTTCTCCTTCTACTGGGGCTCTAGAATTAGAGGTCAAAACTCTTAAAATTTCCAGAAATTCTAACGGCTGCACTTCACTTCATATACGTGAATACATGTACGATATAAATGAACTAGTTTAAGATTGACAACATCTACAACTAGACTTACTGACTTGTAACCTTTATATTGATTAAACACTTGAATATTAGTGATAAAATGATTGAAATAATGATTAAATCACTAAATAATTCAACAAAGATTCCAACTCCATATTAATTTTCAGATTATTCGTAAAATTTCGATGATGAAACTCCAATGACTTATCTGTCCAAAACAAGATTGTTTACATTTACTACTATCTTAGCTCAGCTTCGATTCTCGCCACCATGGCGCTGATGTCGTCATGGAATATGCCAATATTTCCAAATATCAATTTTTGAAAGCAGTGGCCTGAAGTCAGAATAAAAAAAAATTAAGGCAAGCCCTGAGCAGGAGCTTTTGAGCGCTCGTTTTTCGGTGTAGCAATAAGACTATTAACTCAAAATTTTATATGAGATTCGAGATTGATACCGAATATACAGTGTGTCCCAAAAATTCCACGCGAAAGTGGAGATAGATTGGCATTAGGTCTATCAGATAGCATCAACATGACCTCGATAACAGTCCGCTGGTTTTCGAGATATCACCATTTTTGTGTATTTTTTAAAAATCTCCAGTTTTCAGTCTTTTATCGCCTAGCATTTCTAGAAATTACATCAAACTAATGTTTTTTTACCTAGGCTATCCTGAATAGTTGCTTTAAACAATGAAGTAATAACTTCACCGAGAACTAGAACAAAATCCTTCAAAAAATGTCTAACTTGTTGTATTTTACGTTAACTTAAGTTTGACTGACTGCTGTGAAAAAAATTATATCAGACTGAATTGACAAATAATCGTAAAAACTGGTCCATTTCATGCCCTTTTCAAAATGATACAACACTACCAATTTTTGAGAGTCAAAACCTTAGAATTCTAATTTTGTCGCGAGACTATACAGGATAGCAATGCTAGGCGATAAAAGATCGAAAACTGGAGATTTTTAAAAAATACACAAAAGTGGTGATATCTCGAAAACCAGCGGACTTTTACATGTTGATGCTATCTGATAGACCTAATGCCAATTTATCTCCAGCGCCACTTTCGCGTGGTATTTTTGGGACACCCTGTATAAATGTCCAATCGGAATTATATTCTGGAAATTATTAAAAAAAAATGGAATGTGTAAAAAATGAATGATTACAAAAATCAAATTCAATGGTTCTGATAATGCGATCCTCTCAAAATTTTGCATGAACATTCAGTCCTTCAGTTTTGAGTCACAAAATAAACTTCACTTGAATCGGATATTCTGTTATGGAAATATAAAGATTCTTCTTTTAATAATCCAATTGAATTTTCCATGGTTCTGTCGACACTATGGCCACAAAATTTTGGAAGAACATTCAGAATATAGATCTCCATTCACATAAAAAATTTCACTCGAATCGGATCATAGACTAACTAAACGGAGAATAGATGAGACACTAGTAGAACAAGCTTCACGACATCTTTTTTGTACAACATTACTAATTCGTGAAAAAAGCTCAATTGAAAAAGGAATCTGTATCGTAAAGCTGCCTCAAAAAGAATTCTGTAGTGCACCTTTTGAATAGGTAGGTACACCCATATACAAGGTGCAAAAAGTTTTTTGAAATTCAATTTCCAAAAGGAAATCAGAAATGGATTCGTGCAAGTTATCGATGAGTGAGGAAATTTATTTTCATGAAAATAATACCTGCAACGAACTTTCATCTAATTTCTTTTGGAATCGAGAAGTGAGGATCAATAATCAAATTCTGGATAGAATAAAAATTTATTAACTGAAATAGATATCACCAATTGAAAATACAGATTCATTTCATAAATATCTACTAATCAATAAACTAATAATTGCATTGAAAACATTCTCAAAAACTAACAATAATGAATTCAATAATACAAAATGAGTATTTACCTACTAAACTTATTCAATACATGAAAAACTTTTTTGAAAACTATCTTAATTCTTATAGGTAACAGAATATATATAATATATATTTTGAAATTACCTTTTTGCATCTCGATTTTCACATCCAATAACACAACACATCTTCACTCTTGCAGGCATATCGAAATTCATGATAATGGTAATTTGGCGCGTATTTTTGAGATATTGAGGAAAAAAGTTTGAATAGCCATATTTTATGGAGCACTCTGTACGATTTGATTTGACGAACTTAACCGCGGCATTTGGGAACCGAACTCACCTTGAAAATCTCAAGTCTTTAGGACAATCCCTTCGAAATTTATCGTGCTTACGGACGGCCCAAGGACAGAATTGAATTTGTCCACGAATTGGTCATCGGGTAGTCGAACCTATCATTTGAGACCATTTTCGCCTCAAAATTAGAAAATTACAGACATTTGGGCAAAACGATAAAGCACTAGTTTAAGTAGAATGAGAGTTCAAAGAAGATTATGGACCCATATAGTCTCTGCATTAATAGTATATTATGGAACGAGCGGATAATGATAGCTATTATTCATGAGGTGCAGTTATATGCTACGAGTCATATGCAAGTGGCTCAAAACACCGAGTGAATAATAGCCATTATACGCGAGCAGCATACTATACTTTATCCACGACTACTGAATATATTTCTTGAAGATTTTAACATATGGCGACCGCGACAAGTCAAGTTGACACATGAGAAATTTTTGGAGAACTGGTCATTGTATATTTTGTAATAAAAAATGCTTTAACTGGTATAATAAAAGTAGATTTGGCCCTCGATTGACAAGGTATCCATTACCCATATTTGTTAGTTGCAGTACTTGGGAATACGGAAATACAATTTGAAGAATATTATATCTCATTTTATCACTTGATCACGTGATCAATGGATATTATTTTGGCCAAGCTCACAGACGCGAAATGGCTAGATTATATACAGGGTCTCTATAAATGATTGTAACAGCGCAGTTGGCTTTGTATTATGCAAACCACAGAATTCTGTGATCATGCTATGTTCTGATTGGTTAGAGATTAGTATTCTGTAATCCAAAGCCAACTGCGATGTTACAATCATTTATAAAGACCCTGTAGTAGTCGTGGATAAAGAATATTATATCAAAGCTGAATCTATGAAGCATCTGACAGCAGTGATTAATATCTCAGTAATCACTTATGATTAATGAATATTATTTTGACCTAACACACAGACCTAAAATGGCTAGATTATATAGTAGCCGTGGATAACCACTGAAATATACCACGTGTCTCAATGTTTCCACTTAACATTATTTTTATTTCAGATAATTTCAACCACAACCAAGTGAAACAAAAACTGAAGAAAAATGTGGACACTATAAAACGGAAAGACATCTTAACGATACTCTTGAGGCATATGGTAAGAGTGCTGAGCGAAGAGAAGAACAACAAGACCACGCTTAACGACATGTGTGCCTACTGGAAAAATGTCCTAATCAAGACAAACCAAGAGGACAAACTCAAGACCAAACTCATGGAGATTCTCCTGGAGTCCTACGGTGACTACAAGATAGCACCTACAGCGGAAGTGCCCAAACCTATGCCTGACGTCATCAAGGACATAGAAGCCATGGCGCGGTTCAGCAAATACGAAAACGTCAACCTGACGCAGCATTTGAAGTTCGCCAAAAACTCTAACAGGGGAGAGGCGAAGATTTTGGAAGAAAAGACTGAAAACGAAGGTAACGAAAGGAAATAATCGTGTATATACTCCACTAAAGATGACATACAAAAGTTCTATGATACTCGATGGTTTGACATTGTTGCTGTTGATTTTTTGAAAAAGATTTTGAGGATTTGATGTGGATTTATTTAACGTTGAGTCGTTTCTGTCAAATATTGATCATAAGAATTGTTTGGATGATTGTTCAGTGATTTTGTTGCATACTTTATAGGAATTCGTTTCACTTGGAAGTTTTTCCATAATATACTGATGGACAAAATTAGCGCACCACCTAAAATTTCGTTAAATTTTAACAATTGATATCTTCCCAATCTTTAGTCGGATTTCAACGTTTTTTTCTTTCAATAGTAGATCTGTTATTGTCAAATTCCCTCTATTGAACAGAAGTCCAAAAAATAAAATCTTCATGTTTTATAGTCAAATTTTAACGTCTTCTGTGGAAAATGCCAGGTTGCTGAGGCAAATAAAAACAATAAAGCTTTGTACCCTAGTATCTACTGAGTATTTTGTTTTTTTAAAAACCAATTTATCTTGAAGTCGTCCAGAGATATTCAACTTTTTATCAACTCTTGTATTTTATGCATTAGCCATGAATATCTTCGCAACCATTTGTCCGATTTGAATGTTTTTTTTAGTTGTAGCTCTTTTATTGGCGAATATCATACTACAATGAGATGTTCAAAAAAAAATGCATCATGCTGTACAGGGCGTTTAAATTTTCGGGTTTTTTTCATAACAGTTTAACGCCTTCTGTGGGCAATACCAGATATGTGAGGCTTCTAAAAACTATACAGTGATGCAGCCTGATGTTTCCTGAGTATTTTGCTTTTTCGAAAAGCAATTTCACTTGTAACCTTCCAGAGATATTCACATTTTTATAACATCTTGCATTTCATACAATATATTGAGAATGAATATTTTCAGTCGAGTGACACTGGGGTTTACAGTTGTCATAATTTTTTCTAATTCATAAAATTCATTCGAAATTAATAATTGTGTTAATTTCTAAAGTTTTCTTTACTTTCCATAAGTCTACGGAGACAACGATCAAAGAAAAATAAATATGACATTAACTTTCAACACAAAAATAAACGAAAAGAAATTAAGAAAAACAGAAAAATGTATGATGTTATAAAAATGAGAATATCTCTGGAAGGGTAAAAGTGAAATTGCTTTTTAAAAATGCAAAATACTCAGGAAACATCAGGTTGCATCACTGTATAGTTTTTAGAAGCCTCATATATCTGGTATTGCCCACAGAAGGCGTTAAACTGTAATGAAAAAAACCCGAAAAGTTAAACGCCCTGTACAGCATGATGCATTTATTTTTTTAACATATCATTGTAGTATGATATTCGCCAATAAAAGAGCTACAACTAAAAAAAAATTCAAATCGGACAAATGGTTGCTAAGATATTCATGGCTAATGCATAAAATACAAGAGTTGATAAAAAGTTGAATATCTCTGGACGACTTCCAGATAAATTGGTTTTTTAAAAAAAATACTCAAGAGATACTAGGCTACAAAGCTTTATTGTTTTTATTTGCCTCAGCAACCTGCCATTTTCCACAGAAGACGTTAAAATTCGACTATAAAACATGACATTATTTAAACGCCCTGTACAACATGAAGATTTTATTTTTTGGACTTCTGTTCAATAGAGGGAATTTGACAATAACAGATCTACTATTGAAAGAAAAAAACCTTGAAATCCGACTAAAGATTGGGAAGATATCAATTGTTAAAATTTAACGAAATTTTAGGTGGTGCGCTAATTTTGTCCATCAGTATAATTTATACCATTCCTATATTGTTAAAGGTTACGGTAGTTATGATTTTCAGAAGTTTTGCCTTAAATTGAATAGATTCGATAACGTTTTCAACCTTGAAAAAGCACAGTATTATAAATTAAGGCAATAAAAAGAAATTGCATCATCTATCTGCTCAATATATCTAGAGACTCGAATACAAATCCAATTCATATCGGTTTCGATTTTCCACAATGAAATTTTACAATAAGTATATGTTCTTCGAGCGGAAATATTCTACATGGGTTTAAAAGTCCCGAATATGTATCTTCAAAAATCGGCCTAACCACAGTAATTGTGCTTTCATTTTCTATAAACGCTGATGAAATATGGGTAGATCTCGTGATATTTCACTTCCTTGAGCTGAGGTTACATAAATTTTGTCGAAGTACAGGATGCGCCAAATCTGACACTTCTGAATAGAAAGTCCCATTTCCAACAAAGATGAACAAGACTTATGTTAGTGCCTGATGTCTAATTCAAATGAAAAACTCGATGGTGAAAGCTTCCCGACAATATTAGTACAGTAAATATAGCATTTATTTTTCAAAAAATGACCTACAAAAATTTGACTTGATAAATCGACTGGTATTGAAAAATCTAAAAACATTTTGGAATGCGTTTTTCTCGGAGTCCATGGGTTTAAGAGAAAAGTTTATTTAATAAAAGATGTAGAGGACATTGATATTTACATTTTATCTCATTGGAGCAAAATCGTCCGACTTGAAATACAAAAAGTAGGTGGCATTTTCGTTAAACATAAATAATTGTTTTGAAGTAATGTAACTGGGAAAGTTGTCCGTCACAAATTTTTTTTTCTAAAACTTACGGTTATCGAGCAAGAGCTTGTCAAAGTGTAAAAGTTGTATATTATATGCCGCTCCGATGCGTGTATTCCTTTGTCCAAATTATGCCGACCGGCCTAGCGAAAGTGAAAACCGTTACGAGAACGTTAACTATGCTGCGCATCTTTTCGCCTACAGCTCGGTAACGGTCAGTTTTCACAAAAAAATTGTATTCACAAAAAATGTAGATAATTTTGTGAAAACAACTTTTCTATTCACATTACTGCAAAAAAATCATTCATTGTTAACGAAAATGCCAAAAAAACACTTTTTTGATACTTTAGCACCACCTTCTTTTTGTATTTCAAGTCAGACGACTTCGGCCCAATGAGACAAAATGTAGATAACAATGCCCTCTACATTTTTTGTTATACACTACTGGAAAAAATTAAAGGATCAAAAAAAAATTTCAATTTTTCGGCCATTTTCAACATGCCGTAACTTTGAGAGGAATGGACGTACAAAAAATTTAAAAAATGGAAATTGTAGCTCCAAGTGTCTAGTTTTTGGATAAGAACTTCAAAAATTTCAAATTTCAGTGGTTTTCGAGTAATGATAGAAAAATCAGCAACAACAAAATTCTCAAAATTTTACCACTTTTTTTTCTTGTCTACGAACGTGGAAATTTTATTTTGCATATCGTTATAATGATGGGATACTTTATTAATTCAGCTTCAATTTATTTTTTTCATTGACCTCAATACGTCTATTTCTTGCCGAGATAGCGGTCTTCAAATGGAAAAGAATCCATTTGTCTTTGATTATCGATTTCTCAGCAACCTATGATCGCACAGAAAATTGAATGAGGGTTTCAAGGCCTTAAATGAACTCCTATTAATGAATAACCTTTGCTTATTCATGGAAAATTTTTTTCTTCATGTCGGATCAATATAAAAATTTAACAAAAAGGGCTTTTGGTGGTTTCTTGGGAAATCTACCGCTAAATCGAAAATGTTGGGGAAACCAATAATGTTAAGTGTGACTTTCACAGTTTAATATGTTGATAAAAACTCAATCCAGCGAGCCGTTTTTTGTTTGACTCGATTGAATTTTTGAAAAAAATAAGGATCACGTTTTTTGCTCTGAGAAGCTCATAATCTTCAAAAAAGGCAAAAAAGAATTTTCTCGAGCTTTTTCCACATTTTAATTGCAGATAGTACATAAAATTAAAAAAAATAAACTAACAAATAAAATTTTTATTAATTTAATAACGGATAAAATGGATCCTTTCCATTTGAAGACCGATATCTCGGCGAGAAGTGGACGTATTGAGGTCAATAAAAAATAAATTAAAGTTGAATTAACAAAGTATCCTATCATTATAACGATTATGCAAAAATAAAATTTCCACGCTCGTAGACAAGAAAAAAAAAAGTGGTAAAATTTTGAGAATTTTTTTGTTGCTGATTTTTCTATCATTACTCGAAAACCACTGAAATTTAAAATTTTTGAAGTTCTAATCCAAAAACTAGACACTTAGAGCTACAATTTCCATTTTTTAAATTTTTTGAACGACCATTCCTCTCAAAGTTACGGCATGTTGAAAATGGCCGAAAAAATTGGAATTTTTTTTGATCCTTTAATTTTTTTCAGTAGTGTACAAACATTTTTTTATGTCCCCTATCGATTTATGAAATCAAATTTCTGTAAGTCATTTTTCGAAAAACTCGTATTTTTTCGTGCTATATTTACTGTACTATATATCCATAGTTACCAGGGGCCTATTGCACCAAAATACTTTGCAACTTTTCACTTTGCACTTTGCATTTTGACAAATTTGCAAAGTGAAAATTAATTATGTTGTACAACATTCCTCCCAACATTTAATTTCTGCGAAGTGTTTTTTCACTTTGCACTTGCATTTCCACACTGCACTTTCCAATTATGAATGCAAAGTGAAAAGTTGCAAAGTGTTTGGTGAAATAGGCCCCTGGTGTTTCTTGAAAATATGCATCTTTAAAATACTGTTGTAACTTCTTCTGAAGAAAATTCTCTATTTATTTCGAGAACTTTTCACGTAGAATGTAGTTAAATATGTTTCCTCAAATCGACAATTAATCAGATTTTCGTTTCAATTTTTTTCATTTAATGAGGCACTCCATATATTTTTGGACGTTTTGGGTACAGCTCGAAATTTTTATATACATAAAATACTCGTTATTTTTCTGAAGCAATGCTTGAGATATTTGGAAATATTTTCATCTGAAGCCTTTTTTATTGGAAGAATAAAATTTGAAACCTGAATATCTTGAAAAATAAGTATTATTTTATAAATTTCATTTTTTTTTAAAGCTCTTATCGAAATGTGCTAAAAAAAGATGGTGTCCCATTTGAATGAAAATATTCATAGAATTATTGATGTTTTTCCAGGCAATGCTTGATTTAGCTTACGTATTGTATTCCTTCGATAGGAATGCTTCAGCTGTAAAGATTTTTGAGTATTACCGCAGAAAAATATGAATCATTCGAAAAATTTGATTTGCAAGTGTTATTTCAGGCATTATCGAAATTTGCAAAATTTTCCGACTTGAATGAAAAAATGTCAAATTTATAAAATACTTTTGAACCAACCAATATATTTAACTATTAAATTTTATTTTACCAATAAGAAGGCTTCGTCTGTAAAGATTTCCAAATATCACGACCATAGCTTCAAAAATACAAATATTTGGGAGAATTTTATTTCAAGCTCTATCGTCCGTCCCATTTGAATGAAGAATTCCATACAAAAATCTGATGAAATATCGATTTGCGGAAACCATATTATCGACATTCTGCATTAAAACATCCCCGAAGAAAGTTTTCACAGAAATTGAAATTATCTTCAGAAGAGTAGTTACAACAATATTTCGAGAATGGTAACTATGAAACGGTCTTATATTCAGCTGCAGTTTTCACCCTAGAGTTTTCCACAAAAAAACCAAAATCTGTTTTTGTCCATCTCTACTAGAAATCGGACTTTCCATTCAAAAGTGTCATATTTGCCTCAGCCTGTACAGGGTATCCCATTTTGGGCACTTTTACGGGATATCTCCGTTATTTTTACGTTAGCGGGATGCGGTTTTCGCGACAGTGTGCTACTTTTTTTGTGAAACTGAAGATGGCGCAATCAGTTTTTGAATAGCTCTCTTAGTTTTTGCTATACAGGGCGGAAATGAAAAGTATCACTTTTTAATCACCTCCCGTATCTCAGTTGTGCTTAAACTTGGAGAAATGGTTGAAACGCATTCCTATAGATTTTTTTTTGTAGAATCCAGTGGCGTAGTCAGTTTTTTTTCAATTAAACTTTCGGTTTTTGAGTTATTAGGCAACATATGTTTTTTAATTGGACACCCTGTATATTATTTTTTATTCTTATTAAGCACAATCTCACTTTTCAAAAACATATTATTTCATCCATTTATTTTCAAAACCAAGCTCAGAATTCAAGATTTTGTAATTCAATGGTCAATAACTTAGTAGAAGGCTCTATGACTGTTTATTAAAAACAAATAATAAATCTCAAAGCTTTGTCGGTTGGTTTAAAAGTTTACAGTTCTCTCAGTTTTTATTATTTATTATATCATATTAATGATTCAGTTTTAAGTTTTTCTCATTACGGCTGCTTACGAAAATTACGAGAAATATGACATGCTTGTTTGTGATCTAGATATTATGTTAACATTATTTTTCGATTTCTGACGAAATCTTGACATTTATTTTTTGTTTTTTAATAAACAGTCATAGCCTACTACTTGGTTATTGACAATTTAATTACAAAATCTTGAATTCTGAGCTTGGTTTTGAAAAAAATGCATAAAATAATAATGTTTTTGAGAAGCTGAGATTGTGCCTTGATAAGAATAAAAAATAATATACCGGTGTCCAATTTAAAAAAAACGTATGTTTTGCCTAATAACTCAAAAACGGAAAGTTTAATTGAAAAACTGACTACGCCACTGGACTCTACAAAAAAAAATCTATAGGAATGCGTTTCAACCATTTCTCCAAGTTTAAGCACAACTGAGATCGACGAGGTGATTAAAAGTGATACTTTTCATTTCCGCCCTGTAGAGCAAAAACTAAGAGGGCTATGCAAAAACTGGATTGCGCCATCTTTAGTTTCACAAAAAAGTAGCACACTGTCGCGAAAACCGCATCCCGCTAACGTTAAAAAAACGGAGATATCCCGTAAAAGTGCCCAAAATGGGATACCCTGTACTCGTGGAACATAACAAATAGGTTCAAATCAATAATCTAAACTCTGAGCAATTTCTATGTGAAAACCTATGGAGAAACTGAGAAGATGCTGCAAAACAGCTGGTCTGTATTTTGAAACTGTTGAATATGTGTATAGTTATTTATTAAAAGATATTTTAAATATTGCGATAGGTTAAACGTAAGTTGAATTTAAATTTCATAATTTATTGGACAGTTGAAGATTTAATCGTATATTTAAGTGTTGGAAGTTCAAACAGAAATACTTTGTTGACCTTGTTTGTCGATATTTGCAATAAATAATGTTTTTACGCTACTCTTCAATAAAAGTTCAAAAAATTGTTTGATTCTGAATATGTTTGGAATGAATGAAATTGCTGCGAAGACTTATGACTTTGTGGGAAGTTTAGCAATGTATTTTTTATATCCAAAAATTTATTATGATATAGTTAGTTTCGTAAATATCTTAAAGCTTGCCAAAAATTTGAAAGAACATATTTTATTAAGAACTGTTAGTTTTAGATTTGTATGAATCCAAGCCTGCGTTGTAATGGTAGTAATTATGAAAGATACATTTTGAAAAGAAGAAAAGATAAGTAATTCAGAAAAATTCTGAAATACTACAGTTTTGTTCACAATGTGAAGAAGAAATTTTAGTGATAACAATGAATGTGATATTGCAAATGTTTCTCAAACAATTGCGAATATTGTGGATAATTAAGTTTTCATGAATAAATATGAGATCTCCTGTTTTAACATTTTTTAATATTGATCAATAGAATTTCAACTAAGAACAAAACAGGACAAAAATGAAAAGGATTTACACAACATTGATATAACTACGGTGAACGTACACTTCACGACAGATTCCTTCAATTTTCATAGAAAAATTGCTTCTTACTAAGTTTGGGGCGTATATTACGAATCCGAAAACGAAAATGCAGTCACTCTTCTAGTTTTTCCACAAAAAATCCTAAAGTTTTCCAAGGTAACCCTACTTTATTTCGTTACTAGCGGACCCAGCCGTTTAGTTGCAGAATAGATGAATAACCTAGATAACGACTACAGCGCCATCTGTTGATCTGATTTATGATCATAAACATATAGCATAAGTGAAAAATTGTTGTATAATATGTTAGTTCATACGTATTTCTCATTAAAATTTTAAATTTTCGATTCACTCGATGTTACTTCACTTTTTGTCCAAATGTCAAAATCATTATAACCTATAAATATGTATTCTATGACTGCTTGATTGGTCGTAAGAAAAAGGATAGCCTTTTATTTTTTTCTGAACAATTCTTTGGGGAATATTGTGTTGTATAAACCTTGCCCTAGCAATTATGAACACAACAAGAAAAGAATTATCCAATTTGGTGCAGCCGTTTGAAAGATATTGCATTTTGACGGTAACCATAGATCCTGTTTTATTAATATAGATTTCTCTAATTTCGGACTGCTTCTTCGATTCATATGCATCTTAAATGCAATTCAATAGATTCGTGAAGTAAATTAACCATTTACATTGCCAGAAAATGTGAAATTGGTCAAAAAACAAACATTTCCTCATTCGGGGGCGTGGCTAGAGTTTAGCCGATTAGCCGATATGCATAGATAGTTTGTTAAATTATAAAAAATTCTGTGGTTGAATCGTTCAGTGCATTTTCATATAAACTTACTTAAATTGTTATTATGGTGCAAGGAAATCAAAGAATCAGTCCGAAATATAGGGAAATAACGAAATAACTGTAGGGTGACCTTGAAAAACTTTGGTATTTTTTTCTGGAAAAACTAGGAAAGTGTCTGCATTTTCGGATTTGTAATCTACGCCCCAAACTTAGTAAGAAGCAATTTTTTCAAGGAAATCGTAAGAATTCTGTCCTGAAGTGTACATTTACCATAACTACTTGAATTATAATACTCAGAATTTGCCCCTTTAACAACAAAACATGATGCCTTGTGTAATCCAGCCAAATTTTGATCCAGGTAGTCAGATTTTAAATTGATCGAATATTTAACTCACAATTTTTTAGTCTGTTTAAATTGGGCTTTTTGTGTATTTATATAGAACTACTCAAAGGTATATTATATCTGAAACTCCTGAATGAAGTGTAAATAAGTATATTTGAGGTATACAAATTGGATATTTTAGCTTAGTAGTGCCTTTAGATGTCATCCTGCTATATATTTATACCTTGCCGAAAAATCATTCCAACTTTAAATGTTTATATATATTGAATGTATTTAATATTCGATCCTGTATTTTTATTTGAATAAATCTTATATTTACATTTCCCAGAAGGATTTTTATTTTCAACGCCCCAACTATTCAGTAAATATCAAAAGTTATACAAGGTTGGAATAAAGTATCGAAACCAAGTAAATATTTCTTAAACGAGAGGAACAATACTCATTTTTTTGATAGTGGTGCAAAACGCATCTGATGATGAGCTGTTTCAGGCATCCTGTATAATATTTACTCATAATTTATACAGTAAGCAGTATCAGTGTACCTTCTTTTGTTCCAATGTTGCAGAAAAAATTCTTTACAATGATGGATTTTAAAAATATAATCACTAATTTGTGACAATCTTTCTGTCAAAAAATTTGATGATCACGCTATAACTCAAACACCGCTTGAGGTGGTTGAGTACATTATGCATCAAATCATTGCAGAATTCAACGACGAATTCAAATATGCATAAATATACAGGGTGTTATATTTTGAAATAACGAAGTTCACATTCGTTTCCGGTAGAACCGGAATTAGCTTTCGCTTGAGAATATTTCTACTTTTAATTGAGTTTATGAACACTAAAACGAAAATACAAAATCTTGAGTTCGCATTACAATTCCTTCAATGAAACATTCATAAAAATCACTTGTATACAGGGTGTTTCATCATAAACTGGACAAACAATATTTTTTTCGTGTAGAGGATATCGGGAGAATCATTTTTGCCTCATACAATATATCCCGTTTTCGCAGCATAAGCGAGATACAGGGTGTCAAACGTAATTTTTGAGCAAGATTCTTATGAGTGTGGTCGGTTATGTATAACACAAAAGCCGGGTTTCACAAAAACCCCGATCACGTTGATTGACGAAGTGTTATTATTTCTGTGCAAATTTCAGTTCATTTTTGACGTAAACCATCGAAATTTTCTCAAAATCAACGATTTGATTGCCAATCAAGCTTTGTGAAACCCGCGGTTAGAGTAACGGTTTTTGGTAAAATCTCAGTATTTTTGAGTCCTCTATTCAGAAAAGTTAACGAACTCCGAAAAAAAATTTCAAAATGGCGGAAGACCTGCAATGTTCCAAATTTTTTTTGCGGTGGTCAAATTGACTTTTGTTTTCTGAATGAACACAATTTTCTGAGAATTTCTGTGAAAAATTTTTTTCAAAAATCGAACACAATTTTTTTTTACATGTCTACAGCGATGAAAAATTTCACTCGAATGGATGAAATTTTGTACACTTGTACTTCTTGAATTATCTATCAATCACGAATATGAAAACAGAATTTATCGAACGGTTTCGTTACTAGAGTCATTCAAATGTTTCGTTCAGACCTCTGAAATAATGAAAAAAATTGTTTCGGGTTCTAGAATCAAAATAATTAAATTATTGGCATGTCCAAACATTCTAGATGAATTTATACAAAAAAATCAGTGAAACTTAGTTGGGATTCGAACCGACTTAGGTATTAAATAGGGAAATGGCAATGTTCTAAGGATAATAATATTCGTTGCCAGGCAACGGTAGTTCGTAGTTCATAGAGTTTGACTACTGGCTAAATTATATTCACTGAAATTCAAATACCAGTCCAACTCTACGAACTACCGTTGCCTGGTAACGAATATTAATATCCTTAGAACAGTGCCATTTCCCTATTCAATACCTAAGTCGGTTTGAGTCCCAACTAAGTTTCACTGATTTTTTTTGTATAAATTCATCTAGAATGTTTGGACATGCCAATAATTTAATTATTTTGACTCTAGAACTCAAAACATTTTTTTTCATTATTTCAGAGGTCTGAACGAAACATTTAAATGACTCTAGTAACGAAACCGTTCGATATTTTACAATTCTGTTTTCATATTCGTGATTGATAATTCAAGAAGTACAATTGTACAAAATTTCATCCATTTCGAGTGAACTTTTTTCATCGCTGTAGACATGTAAAAAAAATTGCGTTCGATTTTTGAAAAAATTTTTTCACAGAAATTCTTACAAAATTGTGTTCATTCAGAAAACAAAGTCAATTTGACAACCGCAAAAAAAATTTTCAACATTGCAGGTCTTCCGCCATTTTGGAATTGTTTTTTCGGAGTTCGTCAACTTTTCTGAATAGAGGACCCAAAATACTGAGATTTGATCAAAAACCGTTACAATAAGTGTTATACATAACTGCCCACACTCATAAGAATCTTGCTCAAAAATGACGTTTGACACCCTGTATCTCGCTTATGCTTCGAAAACGGGATATATTGTATAGGGCAAAAATGATTCTCCTGATTTCCTCTACACGAAAATTTGTGTTTGTCCAGTTTATGATGAAACACCCTGTATACAGTTTGGAAATTCACATCTGAAACATACGATATACAATGCACCAGACAGAGAATTCTTCCGTCCAGTTTCACAAATGAATAGTCGAGACAATGACGTGCTGTATCCTGTAACACACTGAATTCCGTTATCTGAAGCCTTGTTCTCAGAGCTTCGTAGCGTTACCAGCGGCAGCAATTCAACCAATAAGAGGATATAAATAAAACTTCCCCTGACCCCCTCCTTTTGGTTTCTGGTTGTCAAAATCTGTTGCTACACGCCTCTTCTGTAGTTGAAATAATAAACCAACTTCACTTGTATTTCTGCGACAGCGAGGGAGAAAATAGGAGTAGTGGGGATTGTCGCTGGCTTCATGTCGAAGCTCTGAGAACCAGGCTTAAGGCTTTATTGCAATATTCTAGTCTTCTCTCTATCTTATCGTTGAGAGGACCGTAATTCATTATGGTAGGCAACAGTAAATACTTGAATCGAGTATTACGGGCAGCCTGACAAATTAAATAATTCTATACGTGTACTGCAGGTTCCCTACCATACTGCGATAAGAGAGAAACAAGACTAGATTATTGCAATAAGACAACGGAATTCATTCAGTTACAAACTTCTTGATTAAGCCTGGTTCTCAGAGCTTCGACGTGAAGGCGGCGACAATCCCCACTTCTCCTATTTTCTCCCTCGCTGCCGCAGAAATACAAGTGAAGTTGGTTTATTTCAACTACAAAAGAGGCGTGTCGCTACAGATTTTGACAACCAGAAACCAAAAGGAGGAGGTCGGGGGAAGTTTTGTTGATATTCTCTGATTGGTGGAATAACTGTCGCGAGCTCCACGTCGAAGCTCTGAGAACCAGGCTTCATCTCGACTATTCATCTGTGCAACTGGAGGGAAGAATTCTCTGTCTGATGCGTTGTTATAGTATGTTTTCGATGTGAATTTCCAAATCTGTATATACAGGGTGTTTCATCATAAACTGGACAAACATATATTTTCGTGTAGAGGACATCGGGAGAATCATTTTTGCCTTATACAATATATCCCGTTTTCGAAGCATAAGCGAGATACAGGGTGTCAAACGTCATTTTTGAGCAAGATTCTTATGAGTGTGGTCAGTTATGTATAACACTTGGTGTAACGGTTTTTGGTAAAATCTCAGTATTTTTGGGTCCTCTATCCAGAAAAGTTGACGAACTCCGAAAAAAAATTTACAAAATGGCGGAAAACCTGCAATGTTCCAAATTTTTTTTTGCGGTTGTCAAATTGACTTTTGTTTTCTGAATGAACACAATTTTCTAAGACTTTCTGTGAAAGATTTTTTCAAAAATCAACACAAATTTTTTTTTACATGTCTACAGCGATGAAAAATTTCACTCGAAATGGATGAAATTTTGTACAATTGTACTTCTTGAATTATCAATCACGAATATAAAAACAGAATCGTAAAATATCGAACGGTTTCGTTACTACAGTCATTCAAATGTTTCGTTCGGACCTCTGAAATATTGAAAATAAAATTGTTTTGGGTTCTAGAATCAAAATGATTAAATTATTGGCATGTCTAAACATTTTAGATGAATTTAAACGAAAAAAAATCAGTTGGGACTCGAAACGACGTAGGTATTAAATAGGGAATTGGCACTGTTCTAAGGATATTAATATTCGTTGCCAGGCAACGGTAGTCTGTAGTTCATAGAGTTTGACTACTGGCTAAATTATATTCACTGAAATTAAAATACCAGTCCAACTCTATGAACTACGAACTACCGTTGCCTGGCAACGAATATTAATATCCTTAGAACAGTGCCAATTCCCTATTTAATACCTACGTCGTTTCGAGTCTCAACTAAGTTTCACTGATTTTTTTCGTTTAAATTCATGTAAAATGTTTAGACATGCCAATAATTTAATCATTTTGATTCTAGAACCCAAAACAATTTTATTTTCAATATTTCAGAGGTCCGAACGAAACATTTGAATGACTGTAGTAACGAAACCGTTCGATATTTTACGATTCTGTTTTCATATTCGTGATTGATAATTCAAGAAGTACAATTGTACAAAATTTCATCCATTTCGAGTGGAATTTTTTCATCGCTGTAGACATGTAAAAAAATTTGTGTTCGATTTTTGAAAAAATTTTTTCACAGAAAGTCTTAGAAAATTGTGTTCATTCAGAAAACAAAAGTCAATTTGACAACCGCAAAAAAAAATTTGGAACATTGCAGGTTTTCCGCCATTTTGTAATTTTTTTTTCGGAGTTCGTCAACTTTTCTGGATAGAGGACCCAAAAATACTGAGATTTGACCAAAAACCGTTACACCAAGTGTTATACATAACTGACCACACTCATAAGAATCTTGCTCAAAAATGACGTTTGACACCCTGTATCTCGCTTATGCTTCGAAAACGGGATATATTGTATAAGGCAAAATGATTCTCCCGATGTCCTCTACACGAAAATATATGTTTGTCCAGTTTATGATGAAACACCCTGAATTTGTATACATATTCCATATTTATCCGAACCCCGTATTTAAATCCTTATTTATCCTCATTCAGTACTCATTGCACATTGGTTTGAAAAAATCCACACATAAAATGAAAAATATTTATTTGCTAACCTAACTTATAACATAAAATTACTAAAATTATCATGCTTTATATTTCTTGCTGGCCTATTATAATAATTCCTATCGTTGTTAATATCGTTTCTACTAGGATTTATCACTGATCTTATCCAAGGACCGTGCTTTGCAACGTCTGTGAACACTACATAGTGAGATGTGTTACACCTGGCTTGATTTTGCAAAGCAACACTCAAGGATACTATACCCCTGAGTTGCCAAATTTGATTTCCAGTCCGTGGTCTAGTCTTTTGAAATACCATTCCACTTCCAGAGTCTCCGTTGCACGCGGAAGTACCTAAAAGCAATGGATATTTTTCAGGGAATCTTCATGGTTCAGTTTAGGGGTCAAAATTTTTCCCATAAAGGGTTTTTCAATTAGAGGTTTTATTTCGAATAACCCGCTATTTTTTTTTATATCCCTCCACTTATGGGATAGCCAACTTAGGCTATATCTCCCAATCTCACCGTATTTTTTGAACTGGACGGTGGACGATCACGGACATCTATGCTCTCGCCGGGATTCGAACCCGGGACCATAAAAATGGTGAAAATTTGGCAGGACGGTTTGTAAAACTCGAACATTTTTGGGTCATCGTGAAGCAACTTGTCGACCGCAATAAAGAAATTGGTGGAAAAGTTCGAGCTGTTGGGGCAAGTTAAGGCCCATTCTCACTTTTGTGCAAGCCACGTGCTCGGCACAGGCAAGGCACCGAATCGGCAAAATATCTTTTCCATTGATCACATGTAGACTACAGGCCCGTGTTGAAAAAATTATGGGTCATTTGAACCACCAGGTGACCTATCTAAAACGATATAAGAGCATAAAATAATAAGATTTAGCACTATGCCGTCACTTGTAAGCTGTCCAACTGAGTGCAGGTGAGGATTCGAAAGAACAGGTAGAGTGGGTAAATTTTGGTCACATATTTTTGTACGGCATTCTTACCATCGATTGATCCTTGAGGAATAATAAGAAAACGCGTAGCGCCGTAAAAAAATGTGGAGCCACAAAGTCACATTTTTTTTATTTTAGACAATTACCTGGGTTGGTCATTTGATTTGTACGGCATCTGTGTCATTCTATTTCAATGCTGCTTCTTATCCGTTATTCCGCAACGCCGTACAAAAATAATGCGACAAGGGGAAAAAATCAAGGGTTGCAATCCCCTCTCTTTCCGTACTCCAGGGGGTGATTTGATACAATATGAAATAAATTTATTTTGAAAGTATTTTATGCAAAGATGATAATTTTTCATATGCCGTACATTTTCGTTGGTCCAAATGGGAAAAAAGAAAAAATCCTTTTATTTGTCCTAATTTTCATAGTCCTTTCGTGATTCTAGATTCCTAGTTAGAAACTATGTTGAATATGGGTTTGTATACTATCCATTTACACCAAATATAGACATATTGTCACTGATAATTCCAAAATACAACATATTTTTGAGAAGTACTCAGGACAAATAAAAGGATTTTTTCTTTTTTCCCATTTGGACCAACGAAAATGTACGGCATATGAAAAATATTATCTTTGCATAAAATACTTTCAAAATAAATTTATTTCATATTGTATCAAATCACCCCCTGGAGTACGGAAAGAGAGGGGATTGCAACCCTTGATTTTTCCTCTTGTCGCATGATTTTTGTACGGCGTTGCGGAATAATGGATTAGAAGCAGCATTGAAATAGATTGACACAGATACCGTACAAAATCAAATGACCAAATTTACCCAGGTAATTGTCTAAAATAAAAAAAAATTGTGACTTTGTGGCTCCACATTTTTTCACGGCGCTACGCGTTTTCTTATTATTTCTCAAGGATCAATCGACGGTAAGAATGCCGTACAAAAATATGTGACCAAAATTTACCCACTCTACCTGTCTTTCGAATCCTCACCTGCACTCAGTTGGACAGCTTACAAGTGACGGCATAGTGCTGAATCTTATTATTTTATGCTCTTATATCATTTTAGATAGGTCACCTGGTGTTCAAATGACCCATAATTTTTCAACACGGGCCTGTAGTCTAATGGTTTTTGTGTGGTTAAATTCACATTATGTCGGCAACGTCTCGGCAAGCAACGCCTTGATATATTTTGCCGATTCGGTGTCTTGCCTGTGCCGAGCACGTGGCTTGCACGCCTAATAAGAATCAACCTTTAGTGATGTGAAGAATAAAACCCGTGCACGTCGCTCAAGAACAGACGGAATATTGCTACTCTAACCGAAAGTCTGGAGCTACAGTTACGGTGAATGGATTGCGCTATCGAGAGATGAATAATGATTTATGGCCGAAATGGGATAGTTTTAATCTGGACAACGTTTACTTCCAACAAGATGGCGCTATGTGCCACACAAGCAACGAAACCATTGATGTTTTGCGGAGAAAGTTTCTGAACCGTGTTATCCCTCGAAGAGGTGATCACAATTGGCCACCGAGATCTGTGATGTAACACCTTGCGACGTCTTCCTTTGGAGCCACGTGAAAGAGAAGGTCTACTCTACACCAATAGCCCAGAGTCTATTTAAGCCCTCAAAGATGGAATTCGTGAGGCTATCGAGGACATAGGGCAGCCACTTTGCGATTTTGTTATGAAAAATTTCATTGAAATTATATGGTCCTGTAAGCGTGGTCATGGTGGTCATTTGCCTGATGTTATTTTCCACTATAAACAGCATAGCTTCTTCTTTATAATGAAATAAACATCCGATCATTTATACCAAAAAATGGCATTTTTCTTTGAATATCAAAATAACACCTTTTATTGAAAAACCCTTTGCTCTTAATGAAGAAAGAAAGGCATGTTTTCGATGAAATTAAAAGTATTTACCGTTCCTGTATCCTGCACAGAATGTTGTATTTGATGTAAAGCGAGCAAAGAAGTCTGGGTAGGAGTAAATACATGTTTCTGTGGAAACTATCGGCATACTGGCTTTGTGAAGTTCATCTGTGATGACACCATCTTCATCGTAGCCCCAACCTATGATAGTTCCTGCAATAATGCATCATTAAGTTAAGGAAACGCTTATATTGTGTATGGCAGACGGAAGTGTCGACAGTTGCCCACATAACATTGTTGAATTGTTATTGAATATTATACAATTGGTGTCCCCATTTTACAATTCCTGAATACTCAGGATCCTAACATATCTGTTTATTACACTTCTGCACTGCAACCACAGAGTAAATATTAAACCTAGAGATGGCTTCGCGCATTTGTTATGCATCCAAGTAGAATCTGTTTATACACGCGAACAATATTCCGACGTTGCGAACTCGTGCCGTATGTTCATTCCATATTGGAATAATTGGTCTACCGCTCCCCTATTCTGATAGTAAAGGCTTCCGTCTGTCAGTTTGGCAACATCGCCTGTTAGTATTTAGTTTCTGGATGCGATGTGTTTACATTTTCATTTCGATTTGACGTTCATAAACTGAATTATTTTACTGATTTGGTGGCCATTCATTATTGCTTAAGGCTATTTCGGTAATTATAGCTAATGCCGAATTACGAAAATGTTGTATTATATTCAGGAATTGAAGCAATGAAAATCTTACCAATTGTTTACTTCACCTCAGTGCGGCAGTGAAATGCTTTCCGTCTCACTCTAAAGGGCCCACTCACTAAGAAGGAAGAATGCGCAGTTAAGTATCGTGTGCATTCATATTTCCCACACACATACACTTTTGCGTGTTGGTTTGGATGTGCGACAAGCGTGAGATGACGTCGAAAAAAGATATGATGTTAATGGCAGTGGCGTGTGTTGTTATTAAGGGAAAAATGTCCAAGGTATAAATATCGAACCCGACACTGTGTTGCTAAACATATGAAACGTGCAGAGACTTGTTGCCCATACACGGTCGTTTTTGGTCATTCTTCCACGTACGGTGAACAATGCACATGCCAAAAATCAAAACCGACGGAAATAATTGCGCATTCCAAATTTACGCCATACACACACTGTTTTAACTGTACCCCGTACAACGCGCATTCAAGTCTTCGCGCTTCCCTCTTAGTGAGTGGGCCCTTTAATGCTTGATAACAATGCAGTACTATTCATGCGTAGGGGCATTTCTATGTTTATTTCTTACTCTGAGACTGCAACCAATGAGGTCTATTGTTCGTTATCATACTACAACTACATTTTTCTCAGAAATGTTATCTCTTTGGCAAAGCTGTTTTTTTCCACTAGAGTTTGCTCTTAGGTCGGCTGACATGGTGGGATCGTGCCTCTAGTAGTAAAGTGAGTCTTGTTCGCACCAAAACATTGCCTTGAAATAATATGTGCTCGGTGCTTTCTGTGGTCAATCCACATAAACTATAGATATTGGAGTTTTTCTTACCGATATTTTGCAGGTAATATCTCACGGTATGGCCTGTAAAAACCCCAGTCTTCAGCCTTAAATGTTTTTTCACAATGAAAGAGCTTATTAAGCCTTCTCTTCGAGGTTATATTCAAATTCAACCCCTTTGCATAGTGAGAATGCTTCCCTTCCTTTTCTGATCATAGAGCTCTGCCCTAATCAGCGTTGATGACAACCAAAATGAGATCTTCTGGTAAAAGGAGGGTTTCCTTCTCTTTTTTAAGAGGGCGAGTGATTTGTCATTACCCTCAATATTCTGGTTACCAAGTTACCAAGGTTCTGGGCTAATGAGGTGCGCGCTCTTTGGCAAGTGTATTAGCCTCTTCGTTATCTTTGATTCTCTAATGGCCGGGAACCCAGATTAAAAAGACCTTATTTTTCTTGCCTACCTCATTGAGTTTGTTCCGGCACTCCCAGATCATCTTTGAGTCGATGACGTAGGAGCTCAGTGCTTTAATAGCAGCTTGACTATCTGAGTGTATAGCTATATCGCACTTCTGATAGATTCTTTCTAGATTTATATCTAGACATATTTCAACAGCTAATATGTTGTCAAAATTATATGTATGATTAATAGTGAGGGAACTCAGTCAACTTTTTTCACATATTTGTACAGCGCGATGAGATCCAGTAAAACCTCTACGCAGCTGTAGGAGTTATACAGGGTGTTTCCTAAACATGCGGCAAAAATTCAGGGGATTGTTCCTTGGACTATTCTAAGAATATTTTGTCCTTTGATGATTTTTGAAAAACTTCTTTGTTTCGAAGATACAGGGTTTATGCACGTTGGTGCACCAGCGCATTTTAGTTTGGTTGCTCGTGAGTTTTTAACATTAACATACGGAGATCGCTGGATTGGAAGAGGTGGACCCTCATTTATGGCCTGCTCGTTCCCCGGACTTAAAACCCCTTAGATTATTTCCTATGGGGCCAATATAAAATCATTAGTAGAAAATGTGGAAGACTTGCGAAATCAGATCATTGCTGGGTGTAACTTAATAAGAAATGATCCTGGTGTTTTTGAAAGGGTTCGGCAATCAATGAGGAGAAGATTGATGCTTGTATGCTGGCTAGAGTTTATGTAGGTTAAGTTAATTTTCATGTAATTTTTCATAATAAATGTTATTATCTAAAATTTTTGTTTCTCCTGTATCTTCGAAACAAAGAGGTTTTTCAAAATCATCAAAGGACAAAATATTCTTAGAATAGTCCAAGGAACATCCCCTGAATTTTTGCCGCATGTTTAGGAAACACCCTGTATATGCTTTGAAGCATTAACAAGCAAACCATTCAATATCCAGATTTCAGAACAAATTTTGACAAACAATATACAGCATATTCCAAACAACGTTGTTGATTTGCTTAGTTTGCACTTTATGAAGATGCGAGGTTCGAAATACTACTTCACCTCATCGGCGAACTTTATTCCTTTTCTCTGCTTAGCAGTAGCGCAGCCAGGATTTTGTTTTGGGGGGGGCTGAACTGAACAATTTTTGATGATACAACAAATAACGAAAGTTGCAGAAAAATGAAGAAGTAAGAAATAACGAAGAATTAATCTTTGGGGGGGGGGTTGCAGCCCAAAGCCCCCCCCCCTGGCTGCGCCAGTGCTGCTTAGTATCAAACAAAAAAAATCAAAAACGCATCAATAAGTCAAGTCAATTTTGAATGTACTAACCAGGTTGGTTGACAACACTGTGTAGATCAACATCATCTTCCCACAAGCAAACTGGTCTTACATAGTTCGTGATAGAAATTGGTTCAGAAAGCTTTATTATAGCTATATCATTTTTGAAGGTTTCCGATTCAAAGTCTGGATGTACGATCAGTCTGGAGACTCTCCTGTCTTGGATACCTTTGGTAGACCATTCCTTCAGGTAATGTTTGCCTAGAACACAAGATCATTCAATTCTGTTCGGTTTTTTCTACAGTTTACAGGGTGTCTGTGAACAAATGCAAGGGACTCAGGGAGATGATTCCTCGATAAAAATAAGCAGGGGTAGTTTATATAATTTTGAGTCCTTTAAAACTCTGAGTCATAAAACTATACATAATATGATTCATTAAGTAGATACTACTGACATATTTTTTTGATCCCATAACAACCCCTTATGATTTTCAATCAAAAATTGTTTTCGTTGGATAGAATTTCGAAAAATGAAATTCTCGGTAAATGGCCCATGCGCAGAGAGTGCCAAACGTCGTTTTGGTTGCCAGATTTTGCAAAAGCCATATCTTTGAATCGAATGTTGACTTGTAACTAGGATTTATGAATTTCTTTTGAAAAGAAATTATAAAATAAGTTTTAACAAATATTGTCTATTCAGATAATCTGCGCAATTATTACTAAATAAACACGACCAGTAATATTACTCAGAATTTTTTCAATTTTCGGAGAAATCGGAATTTTCTTCTCTTTTTACAACCTGATTACAAATAATTTCAAATTGAAATATAGTCAAGCCACATTTTGAAATATATTGTATAATTGCACTATACATTTTATTCTTCACATAGGTGATAAAGAAATTAATAACTGTTATCTTTTCAATTAGAATTTCAGGATATATTCACTATATGAATAGAAATAAAAAAATTTCAATTGATCTTTTTGGCTACGCCCGCATAGGCAGGAGGCTTGCTTAGCGCCTAGAGCCTAGCGAGTCATTCAACTAGTAGCTCAGTAAAACGAACGTTTTGGAATGTACGCGATGTGCTGCACTACTTGCATGGTCCTATCTGGTCGCTTGGCGCTAAGCAAGCCTCCTGCCTATGCGGACGTAGCCTTTGAGTTGCTTAGTGTTAATGAAGGAGAGAACTAAGCAAGGAAAGCCTACACTCACGACAAAAATTTGAAGCAAGCTATTTCACCAGAATTGACTTAGTAAAATTGATTTGAATTGTATAGTGGAACCTCGATATAACAAATCGGAAGGGAATTCAATCGATTCTTCAAATACAAGAATATTAGTAGTACCTGGCAACGTCGCTGTCACTTGGCGGACCGCCGCCATCTTACATGCCTAAACCGATGGGTTACCAACTTCTCTCAAGGTTTCCCATTCAATTCTAGGGAAAATTGTCTCCTGCTGAATTTCGATACATTCGATACTTTTCTCGGAAAAAATAAAAACTTACAAGCAGTTATGATCACTGTTCATTCCTTTTCATCGTATGTTTATGCTCAAAACTGGTATTTGTCAATTATGCTTATTAGTCGAAAGAAAGTTCTATTTGTGAAATAAAATATTACGGATATAATTTTCTTCCGGAAATTAATGATTAAACTTTCAGAAACATTTATAGAACATCTATATCTCTCATCATAGACATACAATATCTTAGCTTAGAATATTCATTCTACGATGAAATGGAATGAACAATGATCATAACTGCTTGTAAGTTTTTATTTTTTCCGAGAAAAGTATCGACTGTATCGAAATTTTGCAGGAGACTTTTTTTTACCCCTGCTTATTTTCATCGAGGAATCATCTCTCAAAGTCCCTCGTTTTGTTTACAGACACCCTATATATTTACCTAGGTAAATCACCATACTGCCGATTTTGGAAGGTGTTTCTGTCCTCGGTTTGGTGACGCAGTGTGCTGCAGTCAAGAGGAACTCCTTATTGATGAGAGAGGCTCCACAGATGTACACCAAATTGACACCTTTGGAGTGGTAGATCGCAGCGTGCCATGGAAACTCTCCTTCGTGCGTTATGTCCCCATGTGTTATCAAAGGTTTTGGACGGGCCTAAATAGAGAATTCAATATTTATTTATATACAAGGGAAAAAAGTATTAGATTTTAGCTCGAGGTTATGTTGTCTCCTGACGCGAAGCGCTATGAAGTATGAAGAAAATAGTAATATTATTTTATAAGAGGAGAAGTGTCACTTTTCATGGCGAGCTTGAGTTTGACAGCCGAACGCAGTGAGGCTGGCATTGAAACGAGCCATGAAAAGTCACTTCTCATCCGAATGAAATATGTTATTTTATTTCAAACGTTTTGAAATTCATGAAAATCTGAATATCCATCTTCGGATTGATTTACCTATACGCACATGATTCTATCCATTTACGATCGTTATAGTTTTGATTTTTTGACACTTCTTAAAATTGATTTATTTATGACATCGGAAAATTCTGACAACTGTCATATGTGGTGTTTAAGAGGAGGAAGTCTATCGGGAAAATACTCATTTTTGAAGGAAAATAATAGATACGAATAAAACAAGGTACGAATATCCTTTTTGAATAGTTCTATTACGTTTATTGATTAAAATATTCGTTTAAGGAATATTGAAATTACGAGAAAGACGAAGTTCATTTGTGGATAACTGAAGACCTATCACAGAGGAATTTGATGAAAATAAATAATGTATTTATTGTTACAATTGAATTTTATTATAAAGTCAGTATGTATTGGTGCTTTATATAGATCCTTCCACGATTTTCATAACTGTTTAAATAGTTTTGAAGTGATGATTGTTATTGACATGTCCTGTCAGTGATTGAAGGAACTTGAATGTTTTACCGATATGAATAACAGTAGGTACTTGAAATTTGCATTTATTGATCTCTTTAAAAAAGTTATATCATGGTTATTACCGATTCTTATTAATCTTTTGCATAGTAACACTTTTCCTGCCGCCGACGGAAAAGTGTTACTTAGCAACACTTTTCCTCCTTGGCGGAGAAATAGAAATTTTCGATGATCCTGTCAGTCGAAAATGACGTTATAATTGTACGTTTGAAAATAAAGTGTTTTTTTTCAAATTTACTGAGCACACTTTGATTTCCTTTTCCTATGTTGTCCATATCTTTTGTACATCGGGTGTCCCAAGGTGAGTGGATTATTATGGAAAATATTGATGGTAAAGATTTTAAATTTTGTGGATCGATATTTGGCCATGTAAGGTACATTTTAAGAATAATTTCACATTTCCAGTGTTGCCGGATGTACGACAATTTGGCAACAACTTTATTAGTTTAAATGGGACAACCAGTATTTCTTTTTTCCATAAAATATTAAATCTATTCAATGTTACTTTTTCATTCCTATCTTCAACGGTTTTTGAGTTATTAATTATTTTTCGAAATTTCAGATTGGCAATCAATTGGCGTGTTACGAAAATGCTCAAGTTTTAAGTCTAAAATTTAGCAAGTCATTAGATATTGATCTGACCTAGGTCACTGCTTTTGAATAATAGTTGTCAGTTATACAGGATGGACCGAAAAAAATCATCATTTGCCAAGTTACAAAATCGTTGAAATAGGTATAAGGACGTGAATAGAAAAACTGTAGCCTTTTTTACGATTTTGTGACTTGGCAAATGATGGTTTTTTGGTCTATCCTGTATAACTGACAACTATATTTCAGAAGCATTGACATGGATCAGATCAATATCTAATGACTTGATAAATTTTTGACTTAAAACTCAAATATTTAATAAACTAGAGTCATTTTCGTAACACACCAATTTGATCTAAAATTTAAGGTACGCATGAAAAAGTAACAGTGAATAGATTTAATATTCAGTGGAGTATCATAAAAGAAAATAGAAATACTGGATGTCCAATACCAATTCAAAATAACAAAGTTGTTGCCAAATTGTCGTACATCCGGCAACAGTTTTCGAGTCGCATATTTGAACTACCCTTGGTTTCTACTAAACAAGTATGTTTGATCATACGCTCTGAAGTCAACAGTATATGTTTTCCAACGTGAAAATTGACTTTTCTTGAAAATGGTCGACTTTAGAGAATGATCAAGAGTACCTTATTCTTTGTGAAGAAATCATTAGCAGTTCGAATGGACTGGAGTGGGAGAAAACACTCAATAACCCTTTACCAAACTTCCATCAATTCAGACTTGAGAAAAAAATCCGCACAAATCACTATGTAGATACTATGATTGAACAATGCTCACGAAAGCTTTTCTCTGTACCGGGTTTTTCACTAAATTTTGCCGCCCCTTAACTTTGTACTAAAGGAGATCAAAAAAATGTTTCGTATAAAAGTTTCACGAAATCACTGAGGTTTTTTTATATGAGTCCAGAAACTGAAATATATACAGTTGGGGCCAACATATTGATGGCAACTCCATTTCTTCAAATGGAACACCCTGTATATTTTTTCCATGTTTGGCTAGCTCTTTTCCCCTGATTTCGAATATGTAACATATGTTGGTTTATCTCTTTTATTCTGAGAACCACAGAGTTTCAAATGTAAGAACCACCTGCTAAGATCTGTTATCATTTTACAAGTGGCAGAGTGCGTTTACTGAAAATGCTCATTTATGGGTTTAATAACGTCAATGGGAAAGATATACAGGGTGAACATATTGAATGCAACTATATTTTTTCAAATGGGACACCTTGTCCTGTATATTCATCTTTTTTTTGATAGGCTGTTACCTCCGATCTCGAATATCCTGATCTGTATATGTGGATGTGTGTCTCTTCAATTTTTCAGAGTTTCAAAGTTTTGAAATGATGACACCGAATAAGAAAATATGTGAAATAACTACGAAATTCTTTATATCCAAACAATCTACTCAAAAGTATTATTTCAGAATGAATACTTAACAATTACTCAACCAATAAAATTATAACTATGGTAGTATGGTAAGATAAACATCAACTAATAAATTGCTCAAAATGACCATCTTCATTCAATACACATAGTTCATATAATTGTCTCAAGTTGTTTAGACTATTTTTGATAGCATTATTATGGCTCTGGATCAAGTCAGAAATTAAAGCTTCAAAATTTGTTTCTAATCATTACAATATTATCATTATTCTTCGTGCGTTGACGGGATTAGTTCCGAATTATGGGTTTATATTGGTTGATTTTATATCATTAATATTATTCTCCGCTTTCATTGATTGTCATTATTGCTGAAGTAATTTTTTTCCTTCAGGAACGGCTATAAAATGTGTCCAAACGGTGTTAAATCGGGACTATTGGTGGCCATAAAATGGTGCGCCATTACCAATCCAAAGATCAAATTGGCCACTTAAATATTCACGAACTTCCAAAACGCTATCCAGATGTTTATTGAAATTTGAAACTCTGTGGTGATCAGAATAAGAAAGATAGACCAACATATGTTACATATTCGAAATCAGGGGAAAAAGAGCTAGCCAAACATGGAAAAATATACAGGGTGTTCCATTTGAAAAATGAAGTTGCCATCAATATGTTAGTCACCCTGTATATATTTCAGTTTCTGAACTCATATCAAAAAACCTCAGTTGATTTCGTGAAACTTTTATACGAAACATTTTTTGTATCTCCTTCATTAACAAAGTTAAAGGGGGGTCAAATTATAGTGAAAACCCCGGTACAATAAAAGGTTTCGGAGATATTGCCAAAAATGAATTATTTTCAATTTCAGAGCCCTGTAGCTCGAAAAGGGTGCATTTAAGAGGGTGAGTTACCGACGAGAATCTTTCGTTCATATTTTTGGACGAGCTATAGCATCCTGAAATTTGCAATTATTCAGTAACCACCTGTATAAGAAGCAAATAAAATTTCAAAATAAAACTTACAATGACTGTTCCACAAATGTCATTCAGGTTCTCCCTTGATGGTGTCATAAGATTTGGTCTAGCACCACTCAAATCTCCTTGGAAAAACTCGTCATCCGATTCATTCTCGGCTTCCGTGGTATACGTAGGTCTGTGCGAAAATTTCGATAAAATAACTACACAACAAAAAATCAAATTGAATATCAAAATATGGCAATTGTTATACAGAACAGGGACAGAATAGTGAGTTGATATTCGAAATAGGAAATTTGAAATTCAGAATAAGAACATTATACAGGGTGAATCCTGTTGAACTGTACATACTTCACACAGAGATAAAGGACACTTTGCTGGTTTCAAAAAGACCCCACATGAAAGTCTCAAAACGATCGGTTGAATTATACAGGGTGATTTCCAGTTTTGGGTCATATTTTCAAAATTCTCTATTGGACGAACGAATAATCAAAATTCATCAAATTTGGTACTAGGAGGACTATATCAATCTTCATACAGCTGAGTTAACAGATTATCAGTTTCCCGGACCGGACTCTATTTTTCTGATGTTATCGGAATTTATGAAAAAAAACACCCTGTAGATGAAAAAGTCCATAAACCTGTCATGATAGTTCAAACTACACTGAAAACTCTTCAATGAAGAGTAATAAAATCACGTGGCACACCTACAAATTTAGAGAAAAATATTGAATATGCGTACTCGGAGATAAATTTCTGGACGGCCTAATTCACATGGAAAACCATACCCAAATGTATCAAAAGTTGAAGACAGGAGAATATTATCAGTTTAAATCCTCTCGATATTCAAATATTCCAAATTCAGGTAATTTTCGTCAGTTTCCAGGACCGGACTCTATTTTTCTGATATTATCGGAATAATAAAGAAAATCACCCTGTAGATGAAAAAGTCATTAAACCTGTCATGGCAGTTCAAATTTCACTAAATACTCTTCATAAAGAGTAATAAAATCACGTGACACACCTACAGATTCAGAGAAAAAAATTGAATATGGGTAGGTACTCGGAGATAATTTTTTTTGTACGGCCTAATTCACAACAAAAACATACCCAAATGTATCAAAAGTTGAATATTAATGGTTAAGATCTTCTACGCATTCAAGTATTCCAATATTCAGGGACGGACTCCCATTTCAGATTGGGTTTATCAATAGATGATAGGTCGAAAGATTCGCCCTGAATATGGAACACCCCAAAAAACTGTTACGGGAGACGGAACAACATTGAATAACCTACAAGAAATTTTCATTAAATTGCGAGACACAAATAGATTAAAAAAACAATTTAATAATCGTACTCAGAGATAATTTTTTGGGCGGCTGCTGAAGTTTAGTAGAAGAACTATACCGAAATCCATGAAAAGTCGAATATTATCAGGTTATATCCACTCCCATGAAAGTATTCTATAATCCCTGGATTTCGGTATTATGTTTCTACTAAACTTCAGCTTCCCAAAAAATTATCTCTGAGTAGGATTATTCAATTTTTTTTAAATCCATTTGTGTCTCGCGATTTCATGAAAATTTCTTGTAGGTATTTAATGTTGTTCGGTCTCCCGTAACAGTTTTTTGGGGTGTTCCATACTCAGGGCGAATTTTTCGACCTATCATCTATTGATAAACCCAATCTGAAATGGGAGTCCGTCCCTGAATATTGGAATACTTGAATGATCTTAACCATTATCTTAACCATTAATATTCAACTTTTGATACATTTGGGTATTTTTTTTGTGAATTAGGCCGTACAAAAAAAAATTATCTCCGAGTACCCATATTCAATTTTTTTTCTCTGAATCTGTAGGTGTGTCACGTGATTTTATTACTCTTTATTGAAGAGTATTTAGTAAAATTTAACTGCCATGACAGGTTATTGACTTTTTCATCTACAGGGTGATTTTCTTTATTAATTCCGATAATATCAGAAAAAATAGAGTCCGGTCCTGGAAACTGACGAAAATTACCTGAATATTGGAATATTTGAATATCGAGAGGATTTAAACTGATAATATTCTCCTGTCTTCAACTTTGATACATTGGGTATGGTTTTCCATGTGAATTAGGCCGCCCAGAAATTTATCTCGCATATTCAATATTTTTTTCTCTAAATTTGTAGGTGTGCCACGTGATTTTATTACTCTTCATTGAAGAGTTTCAATGTAGTTTGAACTGTCATGACAGGTTTATTGACTTTTCATCTACAGGGTGTTTTTTTTCATAAATTCCGATAACATCAGAAAAATAGAGTCCGGTCCTGGAAACTGATAATCTGTTATCACAGCTGTATGGAGATTGATATAGTCCTCCTACGTACCAATTTGATGAATTGTGATTATTCGTTCGTCAAATTTTGAAATTATGACCTAAAACTGGAAATCACCCTGTATAATTCAAACGAATCGTTTGAGACTTTCATGTGGGGTCTTTTTGAAACCAGCAAAGTGTCCTCTATCTCTGTGTGAAGTATGTACAGTTCAACAGGATTCACCCTGTATTAATGAACGGTAATTTGAATTTCAGAATTGGAATATGTAATTCAGAAATAGAAATTGTAATTCAGACTAAGAAAAATGTAAATCAGAAATAGGAAATTATTCTAATTCATATTTATTTATTTATCAATAATATGTATGAATAGGTATATCAGTGTTACTTAATATTATGTATGCAATTCAAATTGTGAAATGATTTCATTCAAAATGGTCCTCGTGTGATATGTCTCCTGCTTACTATCAATGTATCATTTTCTAAAATTGAATTGATAACTTCAGAAATACAATGGTAGAGTGGAAATTCAAAAGGGTCTAAGTGCCAAAAAATAATTTGGCAATTAGACCCTTTCAACGTAAAACAGATGATGGCGCTTAGGCCATGCGCAGTTTTGTTCATCAGAAACATTGAACTCAATAAACACATGGAACGGCCTCGCGATGCAGCAGAATCGACTAAACGTGTGTCCAAAAGAGAGATGGGGCAATTGGAGGAATCATTAAGTATCTCTCTTTCTACAGTGTTGTAGAACTCCAATAACTTCCATTTGAAATCGGAGGATATTCCCGCTTATGAATCGCGCAAGATTACGATGGAGACCCCCACCATTGTGGGATCATCATTACACTCTGACCACGATACACAAACACCGGTATGCCGACGCGCATCGAGAGTGACGTCACTGGGAACATTTCATAGCATTTGCGTGATAGAAGTGTTAGAACTCGAGAGAATTGATTAGAATTTGTTCTAATATTCTCCCAATGACGTAGATGCTCGCCGCCGGACGAGTTTAGACCACGTCGGATAAATAGTTTTTGTACAATCGCAGTTTTCCGAATTCGACGTCCTTTTTCAAGAAGGTCGTGATACTCGGCTACTTGTCGGATTTAAATTTCAAAAAAACATTTTAAAGAAAAAATAAATTCTTCAAATCGTTATTCTCTCGATACCGACCGATAATGTTTAGTGGGTGAAAAACGGCGTCAAACAGGAGCAAAAATGGCTCGAATGCATCAAACTAGTCGCGGAGTGGGAGTCGCCCGCTAGCACTCCGCGACTAGTTTGATGCATTCGAGCCATTTTGCTCCTGTTTGACGCCGTTTTTCACCCACTAAACATTATCGGTCGGTATCGAGAGAATGAACGATTTGAAGAATGTTATTTTTCTTTAAAATGTTTTTTGTAAATTTAAATCCGACAAGTAGCCGAGATCACGACCTTCTTGAAAAAAGGACGTCGAATTCGGAAACTGCGATTGTACAAAAACTATTTATCCGACAGCTTTGTAATTGTGCACCAATAAAGTATATGTAATAACTACTTCAAATTCAGAGCAACTACGCTTCATCTCAGAAATTCACCAAGTTATGAATTTTCGAAAAATTGATGTTTTTTCCAGTTTTTGGACTTTTCTCGGAAACTAATTATCCGCTTGAGACGTGTCATCTCTTCAATTTTTTTTGTTTTGAATTCTCTGCAAAAAGTACCTAACAGCTTTTCGATCAGATCAATACTTCACGTTTTATAAGCGAAAAAGCAAAATTTGGATTTTTTTGGCTATTTTCGCTTCTCAAAAAAAACCTAAGACGTTTCAGGAGTGGAATTTATCATGAAAAACATGTAGAAACTACTATTGCATGACTGCACAGTCAGATTTCAGGGTAGTATTTTTGTCACGTAAAAACCTCTTGCTTGGCCTATCAGTCGGCCTCACTTCATCCGGATCGCGAGGCCGTTCCATGTGTTTATTGAGTTCAATGATCAGAAATGATAACTGTCTATAGAGGATGGCAAATAGACCGTCTCTTAAGCTTATGGGCTTGACACATAGACCCCATATAGAGTGAAATCTAGAATGTCGTGAAAGTGGTACTCAGACCCTTTTGAATTTCTACTTTTCAATGTTCCGTTCCTGAAATTCAATTGGCCGTTTCTGAATTGCAACTTCCTTACCTGAATTTCAATTTCGTTCTTCTGAAATTAAATCAACTTTTTGAGTGCTCGTTCTACTTAAACGAATTTTGGGCCGAAAATGGTCTTAAACGGTATGTTCGACTCCCTGATGACGCCGTAGTCAAATTCAATTATGTCCGTGAGGCCGGCCGTCCCTTAGCACTATAACTTTCGAGATTAAATAATGCGCCCACATTCAAGAAGCTCATAATAAGCCTCATGCAAAATTTTGTGGCTATAGTGTACACAGAACCATACAAACTTCATATTTAGGTACATAAAAAGACATCCGATTCGAGTGAAATTTATTTTGTGAATGAAGATTGATATACTGCTTACTATCTATGTATCATTTCCTGAAATTGAATTGATAACTTCTGAATTTCAATTTCGTTCTTCTGAAATAAAATTAACTCCCGTTCTACTCAAACGAGTGCTATATCGTTTTGTCCAAATGTCTTTAATTTTCGAATTTTGGGCCGAAAACGGTCTCAAACGATAGGGTTCTACTTCCTGATGACGAATTCGTGGTCAAAAATTCAATTCTGTCCGTGAGGCCGGCCGTCCATTAGAACTATAACTTTCGAAATTAAATATTGCGGGCACATGCAAGATGTCATAATAAGCCTCATGCAAAATTTTGTGGCCATAGTGTTAACAGAATCATTGAAATTGGTGATAAGCATGGTTCTCAGAGCTTCGACATGAAGCCTGCGACAATCCCCACTTCTTCTATTTTACCTCCCTGCCGCCAGAAATACAATAGTCCAGTCAATTTGTGCTCAAAAGAACCCCTAGCAGGAAAGTTCTGGGGTAGTTTGATTTTTTCGATTGTTTATGTTTTTGGGGTGCTGAATCGAATTGAGGTTTGCTAAACAAAATTTCGTGAGGGAACATTGAAAAAATACAAAAAAAGAGAAAAAATCTTCTTCTTTGGCAGTTTTCTGCTTATAACTCGGAAACTATCAACTTTTCGTGAAAACCTCTCAATACAAAATAAAGTACATAAAATTTCCTACAAATTGTACTACCACAGCTTGTTCTGCGATCACCTGTTCTGGCTCAAATTATAGTTTTAAATGAGGTAGTTTCTATGACTCAATAAATGAAAAAAACTTTAAATTCTATGGTTCCGATGATGCGATTCTCTTGAAATTTGCATGACATTCAGCATATCAGTCTCGATTCATAAAAAAAATTCACTCGAATCAGATATCTTGTTATGGAAATATAAAGATTCTTCTTTTCAATATTCCAATTGAATTTTCTATGTTCTGCTCACACTATGGTCACACAATTTTGCATGAAGCTTATTATGACCATCTTGCATATTGCCGCAAACATTTCATTTTTACTGATTTCATTTTGTCTGAGATATTGAGAAACAAACATTTTGAATGGCCGTATTTTGTTTCATAATACAAGGCATTCTAAATTTTTGTTCCTCAATATCTCAGACAAACGAAAACCAATCGAAATGAAATGTTGCGGCCAATACAAGATGCTCATAATAAGCCTTATGCAAATTGTGTTGACCATAGTGTGAACAGAACCATAGAAAATTCAATTGGAATATTGAAAGAAGAATCTTTATATTTCCATAACAAAATGTCCGATTCGAATAATTTTTTTTGTGAATCACGACTGATATACTGAATGTTCATTCACAATTTCAAGAGGATCGCATCATCGGAACCATAGAATTAATTAATTTTTTTTTCATTTATTGGTCATAGAAAATACCTCATTTTCAACTATTATTTGAACCAGAACGGGTTGTCGCAAAACAAGCTGTGGTAGTACAATTTGTAGGAAATTTATGTACTTTCATTTTGTATGGAAAGGTATTTTAGAAAAGTTGATAGGTCAGAGTATATGCAAAAAAACTGACCAAGAATGAGATTTTCATCTTTTTGTATTTTTTTCTATGTTCCGTCTAGAAATTTTGTTAGCAAACCTCAAATTCGGATT
>CM024243.1:80789270-80948012 GCA_013421045.1 Propylea japonica
ACAACTTTGAATGACGTCCGGTGATTGTACGAATTTTATTTGTTTCTCATTTGTAAACGTCAGTTTCAAAAACACAATATTAATCAAGAAGTTTATTTTATCAAGTCACTAACTTGTAAAACTGACAGTTAACTTGTAAAAATTTTTACAAGGTAGTATTATTCACATTGAGATTGTCAAGTACTTGCTTCTAATTTCATTCATCCTTGTAATTTCAGAGTTCCTGGAACAAATGATTTCTCAATAAACGTTCTCGAACTATTCGAAAACGATATTCGTACCTTGTTTTATTCGTATCTATTTGTTTTCCTTCTCAGAATTGCAAATATCCTAGAGGTTTTTTGACCTGTAAACTCACTGACAGTTTCACGTACTCGCTTCTAATTTCATTTATTCGTCTAATTTCATCGTTCCTGGAACAAATATTTTTAGTAAAACGTTATACAAGTATTTAAAACGATATTCATGCCTTGTTTCATTGGATCTGGCCTTTTTCATCAGAAATGAGCAAATATTCTCGAAGGACTTCCCTCTCGTAAAGCCACTGACAGTTGTCATAATTTTCCGATGTCATAAATAATCATAAATAATGCAACTTACGACATTTGCAACAAATTCTTGAGATTTTTTTGGAATTTATCTAACCTTTTTACAAATGAGAAACAAATAAAATATAAAAGAATACACGCAAGGTAACGGGTTTACTGGCTCAAGGAGGTAACTGACTCGCCTGCGGCTCGTCAGTTATATCCTCCATTTGCCAGTAAAAAACCCTCTTACCTTGCTAGTAATGTTTATACTATTGGGGATGTAGCAGATATCGACCAGATTTTTTGTCATTGTATTCATTTGGACCTTTAATTTAAAACAACATTAGTGGAACCAACAGGTGGCTGTCTGTCTTAGTTTAGAAAGAATTGGCCCACAAAGTTTCAAAATTTTTTCCACCTTCACGTCACACTTTCCACTATGAAGACACAGAATTACTTCTCCAATTTAGTATATAAATTACCCTTGAACATTCATATAACAATTAGATACGTTTCATTTAAGGTATATTCAATAATTAACGCAAAAACATCGTAATTATAGAGACACCGCATGTTCACAAATTTGAGGGAAATCCCGCCTTTCTTCATGGTAGGTTCGGCACTGCCGTAGATTTTTTAGTGCGAAAATGAAATTAATGAAAACTTACTTCATTTTTTTGAGCGCTCGTTTTACTTAAACGAATGTTATATCGTTTTGCCCAAATGTCTGTAATTTTTTAATTTCGAGCCGAAAATGGTCTCAAACGATAGGGTTAGACTCCCTGATGGGGAATTCGTGGTCAAATTCAATTCTGTCTGTGGAGACTTGAAATTTTCAGGACAAGTTCGGGTCCCAAAGAGCTTGGTTAAGTTCGTTAACCAGCCAAATTGTACTGGGTGTTCCATAAAATATGGCCATTCAAATTTTTGTTCTCTCAATATCTCGGAAAAAACGAAATGAAATGTTACGGCAAAACGTAAGATGCTCATATCAAGCCTCATGCAGAATTTGTGGCCATATTGTGAACAGAACCATAGAAAATTCAATTGGAATATTAAAAGAAAACCCTAGATAATGAAAAGAAGAAACTTTATATTTCCATAAGAATATATTCGATTCGATTGAAATTTATTTTGTGAATGGAGATCGATATAATGAATGTTCATTCAAAATTTCGTGACAATAGTGTTAACAGAACCATAGAAAATTCAATTGGAATATTGAAAAGAAGAATCTTTACATTTCCATAACAGAATATTCGATTCGGGTGAAACTAATATTGAATATTGTGAATGAAAACTGATATACTGAAAGTTCATGCAAAATTTCAAGAGGATCACAACATCAATAGAACCATAGAATTTATTTTTTTTTCAATTATATTTATTACATATTTCATTTTCTGAATAATTTCCACAATTTGAATCCGATTGTGCTGAGATTCTGCATTTATAGGGGAGACCGGGTACAAAAGTAACATTTTGTACTCTAACTTTTTTTTCTAGCTTTATCACATTAAGGATGAAATGAACTTTACTAGATACTGATTTTCTTATTTCCCCCATATAAGAAGAAAACTGACGCTTTTTTTGAAAATTGACCCAGCAAGTTAGCACAAATAGAGTACAATCATACAAAAATTTCGTCGAAAAAAAAATGAAAGTGCTGGGCTAACTTTTTTCCAATTTCCTTATTTTGGTGAATTAGCTTGATATTTGTGAAAATACTACTGCACAACTTTGCCTAAGATTAGCACAATGCTTTGAGCAGTTCCTTTGAAAAAAAACAAAAGTGCTGTGATGACTTTTTTTATTTTCGTAGTTTGTAGGAAAACGCGAATGATTTTCGTGAAAATATTTACGGCACAAAGCACACAAAGTAACACAAATTTTTTCATTCGTTTGTGAGAGAAAAAAACGAAAGTGCTGGGCAATCTTTTTTCTTAGATTTCGATTTTTCAGGAAATGAGAGGGGCATCACAAACCTAGCACAATTCAGCACAGTTTGTTCGGAGTACGATCCTGGTAATCTCTTAGGGCGGTCGAAGGAATCGTTTTTATGACAGATTGACCAATACGAGCTTTATTGTGCGCAAACCAAACGATTCTGTTTGTTTACAAAGCTCCTTTTTATATTTGAACGGACTATAGTTCTTGTACTATTGCGAAAGGCCGTAGCCAGAAAAAAATTTCATGGGGGGGTTCCGGACCTTCCCCCCCCTCGAATCTTGGGTAGTGAATACCTTTCTTTTTTAAGTCCCACCGAATGGCGAATGCTAAAACGCAAAGATACCGTACTACCGAAAATTTTCGGGGGAGGTCCGGACCCCATCGGACCCCCTCGCTACGGCCTTGATTGCGGATTTACTAAGAAAATCAGAACATATTTTCACTATGAACTTTTTTAAACAATTTTTTATGGCGTTTTCAAGTTGCATGTGCTTATATTGTTATACTTCAATGAAAGGTGGTAGTATCATCTTTAAAAAAATTTTTCACATCTGTAGGACCTTTATTTCCAAAGAAATCAATATTATTTGGAAGGGCCAATGCAAATAAAAAAGTAAATTTAAAATGGAGGCTACTCCAAAACTAAGGGGGTAAACTTCCAAGTTTGGGTGTTTTTGTCGATGATATTAAGTATATTTGATGACCTTAAATTATCGCTAACTCGTGACCAAACACACTGTATATTTACACCTGTACAGCTTCAGAACTATTGGACAGATTTTCCAACTGACGAACTCAGCTGAGATATTCCCTTTTCATTGTCTCTGATATGTTCAAATTTCCCAAGCGAATCCAGTTTTGATCGAAGTATCATCAACGTTGCATGAGTGTCATGTATTTCTTGGCGATGATTATAGCGTTTCAGTCTCGAAGAAAACATTATCAAGAACAGATACAGAGATCATTGCCGCCGCTAGTTTGAAGTTATCGCCACTTTGAAAATACCAGTTTTGTGAGATAAAACTTCTACACTTCATTACTCAGGGATTTGTAAAGCCTATAATGTCCAATCAATCGTGAATGCGATTTGTGGGTGTAGTGCTGGAAATTTCCGAAGTTTTACAGTGTTTAACAATTGTTTAGTTCCTTATTCCGGATTACATTAGGTGAATATTTCTATATTTATTTACAAATACGCTCAACAAATGAGAGCAGTTCTTCCTAGTATTACTTTGTTCAATATAGAACTCTAAAAGCAAAATCTTCAACCACTTCTTCCTTAATTCTGTTTGTAGATGAAATATGCAACCTTCAAGAAACAATATAAGATCGTAAAAGGTCACATAACAAAGTTCTGTGGCCTTGAAAATATCTGTTTTCCCAATCTTCAAAGCGGATTTGGAGTTTTATTGTGACCAGTATGAATAATTGGTCATTTCACCGTTGCAATTAGATGGTATATCATTAGTGTAGAAATCTTCTGATAAATTAGATTTTTGGGGACCTTTCTTTTTAACAGGGTGTCCCATTACTCGACGTCAACCCGGAACCGGGTGAAAAGGCAAGTAATGCTGGTTATCAGAAAAATATAAAAAAATCTAAGTTGCATGATTTTAAAATAATGCGCATTTAAAAAACACGCACCAAATTCCACACCCTGTGACAGTCTTTTCGCTCGTGTTGCCACAAATATCAAACTTTTTCCAACTTTTTCTTTGTTCTGTAACCTTGAATAATGCTTGTCTAAACTGTAATCAAAATTTTGATACCAGCTGATCTAGGTTCATAAAAATAGGGCTTACTTCTCAGAAAAAAAAATTCGTAATAAAACAATTGTCTAGTTTCAACTGACTGTATTGAAAAAAAATGTACTACGTAGGTTTGGCATGTTTTTTCAAAAGTTGGCGCATTTAGTGAAGATTCCAAAATGGTATAATACTTGTTTAATTGTAGCTGCCGTAGTTCAAATTTATTTTCGATTGCCTTTGAATACACTTTTTCGTTAACTGCTTCCCAGTAATAGAGTCCAATGGATTCAAGTCCGGTGAACGGGCCGGCCAAGAGATTGGACCAGAAATCCGATCCATCTTCCGGGAAAAAATGTTATCAGAAAAAAAAATTTCCAGAGAAAATAATTTTTCCAGAAAAAACGTTTCCTGAGAAATTACTCTGAGAATTTTTTTTCTGGTAACATTTTTTCCCGGAAGATGGATCGGACGTTCTGGTCCAATCTCGTGGCCGTTCACCGACTTGAATCCATTGGACTCTATTACCGGGAAGCAGTTAACGAAAAAGTGTATTCAAAGGCAATCGAAAATAAATTTGAACTACGCCAGCTACAATTAAACAAGTATTATACCATTTTGGAATCCTCACTAAATGCGCCAACTTTTGAAAAAAACATGCCAAACCTACGTAGTAGAATTTTTTTTCAATACAGTCAGTTGAAACTAGGCAATTGTTATTTCGAATTTTTTTCCGAGAAGTAGCCCTATTTTTATGAAACCAGAGCAGCTGGTATCAAAATTTTGATTACAGTTTAGACAAGCATATTCAAGGTTACACAGCAAGAAAAAAAAAGTTGGAAAGAGTTGATATTTGTGGCAACAGGAGCGAAAAGACTGTCACAGGGTGTGGATTTTGCGTGTTTTTTTAAATGCGCATTATTTTAAAATCGTGCAACTTGGATTTTTTTTTATATTTTTCTGACAACCAGCATTACTTGCCTTTTCACCGGTTCCGGGTTGACGTCGAGTAATGGGACACCCTGTATTCCGTAATTTGCACATAGGCGCGCTGAAGAATATTTCATTTGTGAAGATGAGGTCAATCTTCCTCGAAGAACTTATCAGGTTCCTATGTAATTTTTTGTTGGATACACGTGGAATGTTTAAAATCCGAAATGATGGAAATTTCAGCTTGGTTGAATCTCTTCAACCAATTCGTTGATACCAGAGCTCAGGGAAAAAACCTCAGTGAAAAAACCCTGTCTCGCCGTTCCAACAAAAATAACACTCAAAAACTATTCGAATATTGAAGGATTTCTTCTCTATTGAGTCCAACGGATAACCCTTTTCAAGATGCTTCGGAATTCTGAATCTGAAACGAAAAAATCGAAGCAGAAAAAATTTGAGGAAAGCCCTGAGCAGAAGCTTTTGAGCGCTTGTTCATTGGTGAAGCAATGAGACTATTACCTCAATTTTTGTGTAGGACTTGGGATTGATATTAAATACAGGGTTGGGATAAAGTTCGGCACCAAATTAATATCTTTAAAACTAAACGGGCGATATTTTTGAAATTGGCAGCTGAGTGTAATGGACCACAATGCATCTGATGAGCATATTTGCATTAATGAGATACTTCCGGTTAACCGGAAATGACCAATTTTTTTTATTTAAATGGGATACCCTGTATATTTCTGCAGATTCTGAAAGAGCACTTTCTTTCGGATCTGTCCATACCAGGTTCCATGTAAAAATTCTCTGTTAAAAGAAGAAATTCAGTCTTTTTGTACATTTGAGAAAAAATCCATTTAAATAAATAAATCGTTGTTATTTGTATCAATAGTGAGAAATAAAACGGAATACTTTGTAGTAGATAACTCTTTCTGCTTTTCATGACGTATTTTTTATGAAAATCTATAAAAAGAAGAAATACAGCTTTTACTAGTAGAAAAAAATTATTAGAAATAATTAAAAAAATCATTTTAAGTGTTCGAAGTGCTTGCCATTCACCTCCTGACAATATGCCAGTCTATTAACAAATTCTTGAGTAACTTTCTCAAGACTTCTCCATGTACATATTAAGGCACATTCATCAAGAATCCGTTGTCTCAATTCTTCTCTTACAGATAAATTTTTACATGGAACCTGGTATGGACAGATCCGAAACAAAGTGCTCTTTCAGAATCTGCAGAAATACAGGCTGTCCCATTTAAATAAAAAAAATTTGGTCATTTCCGGTTAAACCGGAAGTATCTCATTAATGAGAATATGCTCATCAAATGCATTGTGGTCCATTACACAGAGATGCCAATTTCAAAAATATCGCGCCGTTTCGTTTTAAAGATATTAATTTGGTGCCGAACTTTATCCCAACCCTGTATATAAATGCGAAATCTCAACACGATCGGAATAATATTCTGGATATTATTCAAATACTGAAATCTGTAAAAACTTAACAATTAAAAAAATTCAATTCTATGGTTCTATGATGTGATCCTTTTGAAATTTTCCATGAACATTCATTATATCAATCTTCATATACAACATAAATTTAACTCCATTATTTTGTTCAATATAGCACTCTAAAAGCAAAATCTTCAACCACTTCTTCCTTAATTCTGTTTGTAGATGAAATGTGCAACCTTCAAGCCACAATATAAGATCGTAAAAGGTCAATAACAAAATTCTGTGGCCTTGAAAATATTCTGTTTTCCCATCTTCAAAGCGGATTTGGAGTTTTATTGTGACCAGTATGAATAATTGGTCATTTCACCGTTGCAATTAGATGGGTATATCATTAGTGTAGAAATCTTCTGAATAATCAGATTTTTGGGGACCTTCTTTTTATATTCCGTAATTTGCACATAGGCGCGCTGATGAATATTTCATTTGTGAAGATGAGGTTAATCTTCCCTGAAGAACTTATCAGGTTCCTATGTAATTCTTTTGTTGGATACACGTGGAATGTTTAAAATCCGAAATTGATGGGAATTTCAGCTTGGTTGAATCTCTTCCACCAATTCGTTGATACCAGAGCTCAGGGAAGAAACCTCAGTAAAAAAAAACCCAGTCTCGCGGTTCCAACAAAAATAACACTCAAAAACTATTCGAATATTGAAGGATTTCTTCTCTATTGAGTCCAACCGATAACCCTTTCCAAGATGCCTTCGGAATTCTGAATCTGAAACGAAAAAATCGAAGCAGAAAAAAATTGAGGGAAGCCCTGAGCAGAAGCTTTTGAGCGCTTGTTCATTGGTGGAGCAATGAGACTATTACCTCAAAATTTTGTATAGGGCTTGGATTGATATTAAATATATAAATGCGAAATCTCAACACGATCGGAATAATATTCTGGATATTATTCAAATACTGAAATCTGTAAAAACTTAACAATTAAAAAAATTCAATTCTATGGTTCTAATGATGTGATCCTTTTGAAATTTTTCATGAACATTCATTATATCAATCTTCATAACAAAATAAACCATCATTTTGTTCAATATAGCACTCTAAAAGCAAAATCTTCAACCACTTCTTCCTTAATTCTGTTTGTAGATGAAATGTGCAACCTTCAAGCCACAATATAAGATCGTAAAATGATTAAAAGGTCAATAACAAAATTCTGTGGCCTTGAAATATTCTGTTTTCCCAATCTTCAAAGCGGATTTGGAGTTTTATTGTGACCAGTATAAATAATTAGTCTTTTCACCGTTGCAATTAGAGATGGGTATATCATTAGTGTAGAAATCTTCTTCTGAATAAATTAGCGTTTTCGGGACCTTCTTTTTTTATTCCGTATACAAATTATAATTTGCTGAAGAATATTTCATTTGTGAAGATGAGGTCAATCTTCCCTGAAGAACTTATCAGGTTCCTATGTAATTCTTTTGTTGATACACGTGGAATGATCAAAATTCTAAATTGATGGAAAGGACCCCGCACATTTTGTATGAGAATTGGCTCCCGGTGGATTTGGCTGAAAATTTGATATGATGTTCTACTAATCCTTCTGATCAAATGTCTCTACAGTCTTGAAGCTGAAAATGCATACTTCTAGGAGTTTTTAGCGATTTTTTGTATCCATGATGGCTTACGTAGGTATTACCGTTCACACAGAAATGTTTGAGAATATTTCGTGATTATTGAAAGCAGATTCTGTCATTTCGAAATATTTTCAAACATTTCTGTGTGAACGGTTATACGAAACATGGACCTATAATACTAGTATTATAAATCTATGATACTAGTATTATAAATCTATGATACGAAAGCCATAATGGATACAAAAAATCGCTAAAAACTCCTAGAAGTATGCATTTTTCAGCCTCGTGACTGTTTAGACATTTGATCAGAAGGATTAGTAGAACATAATATCAAATTTTTAGCCAAATCCACCGAGAGCCAATTCCCATACAAAATGTGCGGGGTCCTTTTTAGCTTAATTGAAGCAGGATAAGATTTTTTGTATGACACCAGAGCTCAGAGAAAAACCTCAGTAAAAAAACCCTGTCCCGCCGTTCCAACAAAATAACACTCAAAAACTATTTGAATATTGAAGGATTTCTTCTTTATTGAGTCCAACTTCAACCACTTCTTCCTTAATTCTGTTTGTAGATGAAAAGTGCAACCTTCAAGCCACAATATAAGATCGTAAAAGGTCAATAACAAAATTCTGTGGCCTTGAAAATATTCTGTTTTCCCAATCTTCAAAGCGGATTTGGAGTTTTATTATGACCGGTATAAATAATTTGTCTTTTCACCGTTGCAATTAGAGATGGGTATATCATTAGTGTAGAAATCTTCTTCTGAATAAATTAGCGTTTTCGGGACCTTCTATTTCTTATTCCGTGATTTGCACATAGGCGCGCTGAAGAATATTTTATTCGTGAAGATGAGGTCAATCTTCCCTGAAGAACTTATCAGGTTCCTATGTAATTCTTTTGTTGGATACACGTGGAATGATTAAAATCCTAAATTGATGGAAATTTTTAGTTTCGTTGAATCTCCTCACCAGGATAAAATTTTTTCGTATGATATCAGGGTTTAGGGAAAAACCTCAGTAGAAAGAACCCTGTCTTGCCGTTCCAACAAAAATAACACTCAAAAACTATTCGAATATTGAAGGATTTCTTCTTTATTGAGTCCAACCGAAAACGCTTTCCAAGATTCCTTAGGAATTCTGAATCTGAAACGAAAAAATCGAAGCAGAAAAAATTTGAGGAAAGCCCTGAGCAAGAGCTTCTGAGCGTTTGTTCATTGGTGGAGCAATGAGACTATCACCTCAGAATTTTGTATAGAACTATACTAAATATATAAATGCGAAATCTCAACACGATCGGAATAATATTCTGGATATCATTCAAATACTGATATCTGTAAAAACTTGAAATTGAAAAAAATCAATTCTATGGTTCCAATGATGTGATCATTTTGAAATTTTGCATGAACATTCATTATATCAATCTTCATAATTATACGAAATAAATTTCTCTCGAATCGGATATCTTGTTATGGAAATGTAGAGATTCTTAATTTCAATATTTCAATTCGATTTCTATGGTTCAGATAATGCGATCACCTTGAAATTTTACATGAACATTCAATATATTAGTCTTGATTCACAAAATAATTTCACTCGAATCGGATATCTTGTTATGGAATATATAGATTCTTCTTTTCAATATTCCAATTGAATTTTTATGGTTCTATTTACACTATGGCCAGAAAATTTTGCATGAGGCTTATTATGAACATCTTCCATGTGGCCGCAAAATTTCATTTTGATTAGTTCCGTTTTGTATGAGATATTGGGGACAAAAATTTTGAGTGGCCATATTTTATGGAACACCCTGTACGATAAGGCTGGTTAACGAACTTAACCGGGGCATTTGGGAACCGAACTCACCCTGAAAATTTCAAGTGTCTATGACAATCCCTTCTTAAGTTATCGTGCTAACGGCTGGCCGGACAGAATTGAATTTGACCACGAATTCGTCATCAGGGAGTACAACCTATCGTTTGAGAACATTTTCAGCTCAAAATTCGAAAATAAGAGACATTTGAGCAAAACGTTATACCTAAAAGTAGCACTCGTTTAAGGAGAACGAGCGCTAAAAAGGAACAGAAAAATAAAATGATTGAAATTCTATTGAATCGATTTAAAATCAACAAACCTATTCAAAAACGACTCTGTAACTTCATGTATAGCTCTTAAGCCATAGTGAAATTTCATGAAAAAAGGTTAAACGATAAATCCAATTTGATTATCCTATTAGTTTCAATCTATTCATTCATGAATTCTTTTTTCCTTTTCAAATCATACACCTACCCTGAAAATTTCAATCTTCGAAGTCGTCTGGAAGTTAGTGCGTGTTAAAATGAAATTTTAACCGTATATGCACAGGCCCGTAGCCAGGAATTTTTTCCGGGGGGGGGGCTAACTTGAGTACAATAATAATTCATGATTGCCACAACGTATAACTGAACACATGCTTATTGATATTTCAATGATTTCGGGGGGGGGGGGGCTTCAGCCCCTTAGCCCACCTCCTAGCTACGTGCCTGTATATGCAGTATATTTACAAGAATGCCTCTTAGTTCTACATAAAAACAAAAAACTTTCAGACTACTGAAGACCAATTAGAATGTAGGTGCAAAGGTGCATTAATAAGTTTTTCAACGCACAGCCAGTTGGAATCCAAAAGAAGTATATTTTGAAAAAGTCAAAAAGTCAATACATGAATATTTATGAAATATTGAATTATACAAATTCGATTATTTTCTTTCTATCAATAAGACTTAAGAACTATTATTGTACTGGGTGTCCTAAATTCGTTGTCTAGTGAGGGGATCTCAGAAACCCGATGAGCTAGAACAAAATATAATAAAGAAAAATTGATTATCTCAATGAATTATACTGAATAAAGTGTCTGTATGAGAACTTTTCATTTGACGCAATTTTCAAATTTCTCTTAAAGCTCGAAAACGGTCTCACCAAATGAATTCTCTCAAAAATCGAGCCCGAAAATGTGCCACTCATTTTGTTCGAGCTCATCGGTTTCTGATATCCCCTCACTAGACAACGAATTCAGGACAGGCAAATGTTGACACAATCATTAATTCGATGGATCATTTGAAATAAATAATCTTATTATTATTATCAACCGTGAAGAATAACTTAAAATTTCGAAATTTCAAAAAAGGTTGAAGGAAAGATGAATTTATGAAAAAACATAATGAAACCAATAGCCCTCAGGATTTCAAATCAGATTTATCGTTTTCCAATATGAAAACGAGCGTAAAAGCTTCTGCTACCGATTTTTAGTGTTCATAGGGGCATACAGATATGTACCTAGTTGTCCCAAATCTACCGTGAAAATCAATGCCGTAACACGTTCCGTTTGATAGTTATATCGACCAGAAATTTGTCGGTTTACCACTCGCAGACAAACTATTTTTTGAGCGTTCGTTATACTCAAATGAGTGCTATTTCCTTTTGCCCAAATGTCTGTAATTTTCGATTTTGAGCCGAAAATGGGCTCCAACGATAGGGTTCTACTCCCTGACGACGAATTCGTGGTCAAATTTAATTCTGTCCGTGGGGCCGTCCGTCCATTAGCACAACAACTTACGAAGGGATTGTCCTAGTGACTTGAAACTTTCAGGGTGAGTTCGGATCCCAAATGGCTCAGTTAAGTTCAACCAGCCAAATCGTACAGGGTTTGGATAAAATATGGGCATTCAAAATTTTTGTTCCCCAATATCTAAAACCAAACGAATCCCATCGGAATGAAATGTTGCGGCCATATGCAAGATGCTCATAATAAGCTTCATGCCAAATTTGGTGGCCATAGTGTGAGCAGAATCAGAGAAAATTGAATTGGAATATTGAAAAGAAGAAACTTCATATTTTATAACAAAATATCCGCTTCGAGTGAAATTTAATTTGAGAATGAAAACTATTATATCTACTGAACGTTAATACAAAATTTCAAGAGGATCGCATCATCAGAAACAGAATATAATTCCGATTGTGCTGAGATTCTGCATTTATACAGGGTGTCCCATTACTCGACGTCAACCCGGAACCGGGTGAAAAGGCAAGTAATGCTGGTTGTCAGAAAAATATAAAAAAAATATCTAAGTTGCATGATTTTAAAATAATGCGCATTTAAAAAAACACGCAAAATTCCACACCCTGTGACAGTCTTTTCGCTCCTGTTGCCACAAATATCAACTTTTTCCAACTTTTTTCTTTGCTGTGTAACCTTGAATAATGCTTGTCTAAACTGTAATCAAAATTTTGATACCAGCTGCTCTGGGTTTCATAAAATAGGGCTTACTTCTCGGAAAAAAAATTCGAAATAAACAATTGCCTAGTTTCAACTGACTTTATTGAAAAAAAAATGTACTACGTAGGTTTGGCATGTTTTTTCAAAAGTTGGCGCATTTAGTGAGGATTCCAAAATGGTATAATACTTGTTTAATTGTAGCTGTCGTAGTTAAAATTTATTTTCGATTGCCTTTGAATACACTTTTTCGTTAACTGCTTCCCAGTAATAGAGTCCAATGGGTTCAAGTCCGGTGAACGGGCCGGCCACAAGATTGGACCAGAACGTCCGATCCACCTTCCGGGAAAAAATGTTACCAGAAAAAAAAATTCAGAGAAATTTCTCAGGAAAAATTTTTTCTGGAAAAATTATTTTCTCTGGAAATTTTTTTTTCTGATAACAATTTTTCCCGGAAGATGGATCGGACTTTCTGGTCCAATCTCGTGGCCGGCCCGTTCACCGGACTTGAATCCATTGGACTCTATTACTGGGAAGCAGTTAACGAAAAAGTGTATTCAAAGGCAATCGAAAATAAATTTGAACTACGGCAGCTACAATTAAACAAGTATTATACCATTTTGGAATCCTCACTAAATGCGCCAACTTTTGAAAAAACATGCCAAACCTACGTAGTACATTTTTTTTTCAATACAGTCAGTTGAAACTAGGCAATTGTTTATTTCGAATTTTTTTCTGAGAAGTAAGCCCTATTTTTATGAAACCTAGATCAGCTGGTATCAAAATTTTGATTACAGTTTAGACAAGCATTATTCAAGGTTACACAGCAAAGAAAAAAGTTGGAAAAAGTTGATATTTGTGGCAACAGGAGTGAAAAGACTGTCACAGGGTGTGGAATTTTGCGTGTTTTTTTAAATGCGCATTATTTTAAAATCATGCAACTTAGGTTTTTTTTATATTTTCTGATAACCTGCATTACTTGCCTTTTCACCCGGTTCCGGGTTGACGTCGAGTAATGGGACACCCTGTATATTTGGTCTCAATCTCAAATCCCACATAAAATTTTGAGATAATAGTCTTATTGTTCCTCCAAAGAACGAGAGTTCAAAAGCTCTGTTCTGGCTTTTATTAATTTTTGTAATGTATAATGGCACATTCCCCACGAAAGTTTGCGCGTCATTATTCTCCTTCAAAATACCAAATTTCGAAATGATCGGATGTGGTGGTTTTGGAAATATCGGGAAAATGATGAAAAAATTCAAATAACAATAATTCCGTAACTACTGGACCGATTTGAACCGTTAACGAACTTAACCACGGCATTCGGAATCTTAACCAACTTACAAAATTTCAGAACCTTAACTCAATCCGTTAGATTGTTTGAGTATATGTATAATACATACTTGTACAAATTTGAAGTTCCGCTATAGAGAAATATGTATAGTTCCGTCCGCAAAATAAATACATAATTTTTAAGTATTTCTTGTAAACTTAAAGTGAGAATCACATACTTGATTATTGAGCGCTCGTTCTATTTCGAATTTTGAGCCGAAAATGGTTTCAAACGATAGGGTTAAACTCCCTGATGACAAATCCGTGGTCGAATTCAATTCTGTCCGTGGGGCCGTCCGGTCGTAAGCATGATAACTTTCGAAGGGATTGTCCTAGGTGAGTTCGGTTTCCAAATCTCGCGGTTAAGTTTGTTAACCAGCCAAATCGTACATGTGTTCCACAAAATATGACCGTTAGAGATTTTTGTCCCTCGATATCTCAGACAAAACGAAACCAATCGGGACGAAATTTTGCTGCCATAGTGTTAACAGAACCATAGAAACTTCAATTGGACTATTGAAAAAAAGGAATTTCATATTTCTATAACAAGATATCCAATTCAAGTAAAATTCATTTTGTGTACGGAGATTGATATACTGAATGTTCATGCAAAATTTCAAGAGGATCGTATCATCCGAATCATAGACTTTTTTTAGTTATTGATTTTTTACATATTTCATTTTTTGAATATTTAACCGAATATAATTCGGATCGAGCCGAGATTTTGCATTATATACTCATATTTTGAGGTTATAGCATCATTGCTCCTCCAATGACGAGCGCCCAAAAGCTACTGCTCAGGGTTTTTCTCAAATTATTATTCTCCTAATAAATATTTACGAAGTACACTGACATGAAGTGAGAAATGTTTGAGCACTTGTCTATTTTAGGAAATCGCTCATTCAAATTTGAATTCTAATTATATTTATAGTGCGCACGCCGCCTACAATGGAAAAATTCGATTTCAAAATACAAATACACACATCGTCAAAACACTTGCCACCCTCAACTCTTTTTTGTTGAATGTAACTTGATAATTTTTTATGTGTGGAATCGGAGTTAATCAGTTTTTAGAGAATAACGAAAATTGTAATATTGATAACATTCCGTGGAAAAGGCTGGTACACCCAATTTCTCAGGTTGACCTGCTAAGAATAGTAGCCATATATTACAACCTGATTACACTCAGCTCACTTTAACGGCAGGGAACAGGGAAGTGGGCATCGCGAGCATGTAATCACTACACTTCCCTGCTGCCTCCCATTGCCACTCGTGCTCCCTAAATCGGCACTTTTTCGTACGGAAGTCAAAGGACGGCAGCGTGAACAGCTGTTAGTGATTGAATTTAACTAGGTTGCTGTGATATTTCTTTATCTGTCCTGTCGTTTCCGACACTGAGCTGGGTGTGAATGCTCACTGCCTTCGATACTGCTGCAGAAGTATTTAGGGAATTATTGCCGACCACGTGAGTGGCAGTAGGAAGGATTGAGTGTAATTGAGGCTTTAGGGAGCTTTGTTGAACCACCAGAATGCGCAACGTTTGAATAGCCTGTTTCCTGAAAACCGGCAGCGTTGCCTGGAGACCGGTGGCTGGTTGTCTGAGAGTAACATCTGCAAGACCATTATATCGCAAAGTTTACTAGAAGGAATAGAACGGTATCTGTTACAACACTTCGAAGTCACTTTTTGAGAAACTATGGACGGGTCTCAATCAGGCCCCGTATTCTGGACAAGTGATCTTTCCAAGCATATACTTACTTCATTGCGCGAGTCCCTCTTTGTTAAATGAACTAGCACAAGAGGCGCCAGACAATCTTCAGTTTATCTTAAGATCTCCTGGCAAAAGGATCACAGGTACAACAAATGAAGACACAATCATTAAACGGCTCTTCTAAGGACCAATTGACAAGGAAACTCGGAGCTAGTGTACACGAATCTGCACAATATAGATGGCATAAGTAATTTATTATTCTTGTTATGTGATTACCTGTGATGATACGCTAAATAAATAAATAAATAAATAACCTGGAAAAATGCACAAAATGTATGTCTGTAAACACATGTGATGTACTTTGGGAGATGATTCTTCGATGAAAATAAGAAGGGGTAGTTCATATAATTTTTTTCGACCCCCCTTCGGAGATACATTCTTTGGAAGGCAATGATGAGTTGACAGTTTTTATTATTTACGGCTTCTTAAAAACACTGAGTAAAAAACTTTACATTATATGAAGCACTCAGTAGATGTTACTTACATACATTTTTAGATCTCATAACTTTAGTATTAAGGGTTGAAAATAACAACTCCCCATGATTTTCGTTCAATAATTGTTTTCGTGGGATAGATTTTTGAAAAATTAAATTCTCTTATGGTTTCCTATTTAATTCTGGAGAAAAACAGTCTCCTGCTAAATTTCGATACCGTCGATACTTTTCTCGGAAAAAATAATAATTTACAAGCAGTTATGATCACTGTTCATTCCATTTCATCATGTTCCATAGAATGAATATTCTTAGATACTGTATGTCTATGACAGAGGATAAAGATTTTCTATAAATCTTTCTGAAGGTTTAATTACTAATTTTTGGAAGAAAATTATATCCGTAATATTTTAATTTCACGAATAGAACTTTCTTTCGATTAATGTGCATAATTGACAAAACCAATTATGAGTATAAACAATAGAATATTCATTCTATTGAACACACGATGAAATGGTGATCATAACTGCTTGTACCTAAGTTTTTATTTTTCCGAGAAAAGTATCGACTGTAACAAAACTTTGCAATAGACTTTTTTCTCCAGAATTGAATGAGAAATAAGAGAATTTTATTTTTCTAAATATATCCCACGAAACAATTTTTGACGGAAAATCATAAAGGATTGTTATTTTCAACCCCAAATAATGAAGTTATGGGATCAAAAAATTGTGGTAGTAACATCAATTTAATGAATAATATTATGCATAGTTTTATGACTCAGTATTTTTAGGACTCCTAAAAAAAATTAAGAACTGTCAACTCGTCATCGCCTTCCAAAGGCTGTATCTTGGAAGGGAGGTCGATTTCGAAAAAATTTATATGAACTACCCCTGCTTATTTCATCGAAGAATCATCCCCGTGGCATTTGTTTACAGACACCCTGTATTTCCATAACAAGATATTTTATTCAAGTAAAATTCAATTTGTCATTGAAGAATAAAGATTGATATTATACTGAATGTTAATGCAAAATTTCAAGAGGATCGAATCACCATAACCATAGAATTTAATTTTTTATTGTCAAGTATTTAGGTATTTCAGTTTTTGAATAATTTCCCGAATATTATTTCGATCGTGCTTATGTTCTGCATTTAGGTATATATTTAGTATCAATCTCGAGTCCTGCATAGCATTTATGCTCCACCAATGAACCTGAAAATTTCAAGTATCATTCGGTTCTATAGTTAGAGTGTTTAAAACTGGACATGATTATTTTTGATCCTGGACTGAGTTGCATAAGACCGACTCAATATTCGAAACATAGGGACAAGCGCATAACATGCAATATCTCAATTTGGGTATATTTTGCACCTACCTTTATTATTTCTTCTTCCAAGTACCGCCTATGGCAAATCTTCTTCTTGAAGAATGATGAATACCTACATATGAATCCTGTTAAACCTGTTATATTCGGTGCTTCGCGAATTCTTTTTAGCTCGTACCGTTTGCTAAAAATCGAATCATCTCCAAATGTGATTCATTTTTCTGGTAGTGCATATCAATGTACGTAAACGAAGAATTGCAATATAATAACAGGTAACAATGAAGTAATTAATTTATTACCTAATTTTCTATTTTCTGTTCCGATTTCAACTGTTTATTAGTTGAAAAAATGGGTTTTTCCAAATCAATTATGTTCTTGCTTGGCTCGCCTCATTTAGTTTGAAGCTTGTAGAAGCGGAAATTGAAGTAAAGGTCAACTTACGGTTTCTGCGTTCCTTTTGTTTGTTGTTAAATTATTAAACGATGTATGCCATTCTAAAAATAATTGATTAGTTTTTTATATCGGATTGAAAGCACGAGTGATGAAATGAATGTAATATATAGAATTTTTTGAAAGCTCTTATGTGAAGTCAGAATATGACGACCTACCGCAAACACGATAGCACTGAAAGGTACGTTTGTAGGTATACATCATGTGCAAATCTTCAAATTTTCCTAGTAGGTTCAGGTTTTGACTGATCTATTCATTATACAGGGTGTCCAGGCGATTGACATCAATAAATTACTCTTAGATTCCACAGACCTGTAGCCAAACAAACTACTTCATGTATGTAATGCGATTTTTTGTAGTTCTCGAGTTATGATTTTTTGAGTGTTTTCAATGTATTTTGCCAGCCAGGTAGGTTTTATCATGGTGGTCCTGAAAGTTGCTTCAATAAAAAAAATATTCAGCTTCCTGAAATCAGTGCTAGCTATCCAACTTCAATAGGATGTACCTACTCTAAAATTCATTATGGATTCAGAAATAAAAAAAAGCGTTTTTTAGTTAGAGTCCTAAGCGACGGAAGTCATAGGAAAAAAAGGTTTTTATTGTAATAAGCCTTGGAAGGCGGATAGGCTGGAAATTATTAAAACTCGATAAAATTCGTTTTTTTTATTTTTATGATATGGGATTTTAAATTGATATAATTGAAATTCCTGTGAAACAAATGTAGTTCGTGTAATTTATACAATAATTTTGATGGAAAATGTTAACAATCGTCATAATTGCTAGTTGTGAATTTACCTTTTTTGGGATAGAAAATGAAAGGCACATAATAATAAAAATCACTATTCACTTCAATAATTTTTCAAAATTCGTGCCTCCAATTTGAATACATTATCGAAAACGTTCTAAAAAGTGACATGTCAATTGCCTGAAGCTACTCGGATTTTTTTGTTTTATTTTTCATCCCGCTTCTGAAAGTTTTTGACTCAATTCTGTTTCGTTGTTCGTTTCTTTGCGTACATCAGCTTTTTGTAAAATCCCCAAATAAAAATATCCATGGGGTTCAGATCTGCCGAACGCGCAGGCCATTCGATAAGCCCTGCACGCCCAATCCATCTTTCTGGAATCGATTTTTTAAAATTGGAGATTTTACAAAGAGCTTGTATACGCGAAGGAAACCAACAACGAAACAGAATAGAGTGAAAAACTTTCAGAAGCGGGATGAAAAATAGAAGAAAAAAATTCGAGTAGCAATTGACACGTAACTTTTAAGAACGTTTACGATAATGTATTCAAATTAAAGGCAGGGATTTTGAAAAATTATTGAAGTAAATAGTAATTTTTAATATTATATGCCTTTTATTTTCTATGCCAAAACAGGCAATTTCACAACTAGAAATTCTGACGAATGTTAACATTTTTCATCAATGGCGAGACCAAAATTATTGTATAAATTACTCGAGCTACATTTGTTTTACAGAAATTTCAATTAAAATCAATTGAAAATCCTATTTTTGAGTTTAATTTACCATAAAAAAAAGAAGGGAAACAAATTTTATCTGCCTTCCAAGGCTGATTACAGCAAAAAAAATCGATCAACTAGCTTTCTTTTCCTATGACTATCGAAGCTTTAGTTTGGTGGACTAAAACTGAAGAAAAAACAAGCCAGCAGAAGCTGAATAAGCTTCAAAGACTGGCTTGTCTAGGCATTACAGGAGCTGCGTATACAACTCCTACAGCTGCAGTAGAGGTAATACTGGATCTCACCCCGCTGCACATTTATGTTGAGAAAGAAGGTCTCATGAGTGCCCTAAAATGGACCAAATAGTGCCTGGTAAGGGACACGGAAATATCTCAAAATCAATTGGTGGTGAACTCCCTTTACTACCGAGGGATTCCATGCCAATCGAGTATGACCTTGACGCCAACTACGAAGTGATCATAGGTGATCGCCAAGAAAGTGTGAGAGGTTTGTCTCGACTTCGTAAAAACCATCTCATCTGGTACACAGATGGGTCCCTGAGGGAACGAGGAGCAGGCATAGGCATATACGGTCCCAAATACAGGGAATCGGTGCATTTGGGAAAGCCAATAACAGTGCTCCAAACTGAAATTCTGGCCATAGAAAAATGCGCCCAAGTCTGTCTGTCCAGACAGTACAAGGGAGCCAGAATTTGCATTGCATCTGATAGTCAGATGGCACTGAGGCAGCTTATGGCCGTTGATTGTAGATCAAGGACCATTTGGAGCTGCAAACAGTCCCTCAACTCACTGGCGGAGTACAACAAGCTAGTTTTAACTTGGGTACCTGCCCACCAGAACATTGAGGGAAATGAAAAAGCTGATGCCCTTGCAAAAAGAGGAGCAAACACACCCTTCACGGGACCCGTGCCCTCTTGTTGGGTATCACATACACTGATTAGGGCAGAGGTCGATTTTTGGGAAAAAAGGGAGAAATACTCTTACTGGAAAAAACACATGCCGTCAAAGAGACTAATCGAACCTTCCACAGAGAAGGCTCAACAAGCTCTATCGTTGTCAAAAAACGAGTTAAGGCTGCTAATCGGCCTACCTAATGAAGATCGGTAAAGAAAACTCCGACATTTGTAGGTTATGTGAATCGGGCGAATCGGCCACTGAAACCACCGAGCACATACTATGCCAATGCACTGCGCTGGCGCAAACCAGGCTTACTCTACTAGGTGGCGCGTTATTAACGCCAGCCGACATAAGAGCGAAGTCTCCTAAGGAAGTAACCATCTTTGCTAAGGAGGTTAGATTCCTGGGAAAAACGTAGTTTTAGTATGGTAACGCACAAAAGACCTTATTGGTCGCTTAGGACTCCACAAAGTTTTTGAACTTAGCCAGAAGCTAAAAAACGCCTTTTTTATTTCTGAATCGAATATGATTTTTATTGAAGCAACATTCAGGACGACCATGTTAAAACATAAAAACTGTTAAATAATTACTGCATAGGAAGATAAGAATTTTTCAAATCTAGCTGGCAAAATATCAGTACATCAATCTTCATTCACAAAATAAATTTCACTCGAATCGGATATCCTGTTATGGAAATAAAAAGATTCTTCTTTTCAATATTCCAATTGAATTTTCTACGGTTCTGTCAACACTATGGCCACAAAATGTTTTGCACGTGACCTCAAAATTTCATATTGATTGGTTTTGTTGGCATTTGGACAATTCCTTCGAAAGTTGTCGTGCTTACGGCTTACGGATGGTCTCACGGACAGAATTGAATTTGACCACGGATTCGTCATCAGGGAATCGAACACTATCGTTTGAGACCATTTTCTGCTCAAAATTCGATAATTACTGACATTTGTACAAAACGATAGAACCAGCGTTAAAAAAATATGAAAATTGAAGAGAATACCGAATCTATTCAACTGTTCTTGACAGAATTAACTGTCTCAATTGGGGCTTCAGAATAAATAATATACAGGGTGCGGCACGGAGGATGGATGGTTTTAAAAAAATATAAAAGCGTTAATTTTTACTCAAAAACACATTTATTGACGGAATCAGATTCTCAAGGAAATAGCATTTGAGACAGTCAAGTGTGGAAAACCACATCAGGCATGTGGTGGCCGAAATCGGTGATGCAGTGCTGGAGGCGCTCTTGGAAGTTCGCGTAGACTCTCTCAACATCGCTCTCTCAACTTGGGCAACTTCCACGCGAATAGCCCTTTTCAATTCGTCCAGAGTTCGGGGCTTGGTCTCGTATACTCTAGCCTTGAGGTGTCCCCATAAGAAAAAATCGCATATGGATAAATCTGGGGACCGGGGAGGCCAATGAATATCGCCAAACCTGGAAATAAGGCGACCAGGGAAGAGAGGGCGAATAACGTCCATTGATGCTCTGGCTGTGTGGGCGGTCGCCCCATCCTGTTGGAACCACACACGTCGGATTGGAACACGTTGCCGTCGTAATTCGGAGATAAAGAAGTTGTTGATCATTTCGACGTACCGCTCTGAGTTCACGGTAACAGCACGACCATCAACGTCTTCGAAGAAGTAAGGGCCAATGATGCGAGTTTGCGATACAGCGCACCAAACCGTAACTTTTGGGCTGTGCAGCGGTCTTTCGTGTAAGTGTTGCGGATTTTCATTAGCCCAATAACGGCAATTCTGCCGGTTAAACCATGCAGTTGAGGTGAAAGTGGGCTTCGTCACTCATGAACAAAATGAGGTTCTCATTTTGATCGATCAGTGCTTCCATCTCACCGTCCAAGGCTCCATGACGACAACTGGTAAATAAATGCTAGGAACACACGAGTCTAACGGCACCTTCCCACTTCTCTCGTCCTCAGTGGGGGAAAGTTATGCCCATCTGAAAAACGTCCGCCCTCCGTGCCGCACCTTGTAGAACTTTCGAGTCTCTATTTATTTCTAGTCGAAAATATTCATATTCAGATGTAAATTATCAACCGAAGTATGCCATTCTAAAAACTTAAGAAAAACCCTGAGCAGGAGCTTTTGAACGCTTGTTCTTTGGTGGAGCAATAAGACTTTTACCTCAAAATTTTATATGGGATTTGAGATTGAGACCGAATATATGAATGCAGAATCTCAGCACAATCTGGATTATATTCTGGAAATTATTCAAAAAATGGAATATGTAAAAATAAATAATTACACAAATTTAATTCTATGGTTCTGAGGATGCGTTCTTCTTGAATTTTGCATGAACGTTCAGAACAGTTGTTTTGATTCTCAAAATGAATTTCACTCGAATCGGATATGGGAATATAAAGATTCTTCATTTCAATATTCCCATTGAATTTTCTATGCTTTTGTTGACACTATGACCACAAAATGTTGCATGAAGATTCGGTATATCAATCTTCATTCACAGAAAATTTTTTTTTCTGAGATATTGAGGAACAAAAATTTTGAATGGCAATATTTCATGGAACAACCTGTACGATTTAACTGGTTAACGAACTTAACCGAGGCATTCGGGAACCGAATTCATCCTCAAAAGTTCAAGTCTCTAGGACAATCCCTTCGAAAGTTATTGTGCTAACGGCCGGACGGACGGCCCCATGGACAGAATTGAATTTGACTACGAATTCGTCATCTATCGTTTGAGAGTATTTTCAGTTCAAAATTCGAAAATTACAGACATTTGGGCAAAAGGATATAGCACTCGTTTAAGTAGAACGAGAGCTCAAAAATAATTGATTAGTTGTTTGGATGTAGGTACCTAACCACGGATTTTTGATCATCAGGGACTATATTTCATCAAGCACAAATTTCGCAAATTACAGATATCAAAATGATAGCAATCCTTTGTTTCCGGAAGTAACGGCTCAATATAGCAGTTGATACAAAATACAAATGGATAAAAAATTCTTTCGATTATTTTCAATAATGGACTTAAGGAATCTCGTCATCATCATCAAATTCAAGTTAACCCAATAATAGTGGTCATGAAATTATCAAAATTTTAAATTTTTAGTAAGATGTCAACATTATAACCTTGACTAATGAATAACATTCATTATTCAAATTTGACAATCTTATCAATTATAAATTGTTTTCTGAATTACAGAAATTCCATTTCGTTTCCAATAATAATAAGGTTGAATAAACATTATCATCATGATGATAACATGGACGAATTTTATTTTCATTCAAAGAAGATCGAATAATGTGTAGCAACTAGAATAGATAAACTTTCTGTTTCTGCGAAAAGAATGTAATTTAATATTGATAAAGTTTCGAATGAGTAGGTATAATAGTATATTATTCGATGAGCGGTAATGCAGGTCAAAACACACGCAGATGAATTTTGCACCACGAGCCGTCAGGCGAGTGGTGTAATTCATCAAGTGTGTTTTGAGCATTACCGCGAATTGAATACTATACTTTATCCACGACTTCTTCAGTAAAATTCGAATTAAAAAAATTTTGAACAGTGGTCAAAAGCATTGACAACATTTCGTCCAACCGTCAAACCTCTGTACTCTGTAGTCGGGAATCAAATCAGAGTCTCTAACTAATCAAATCAAGTACTGTCGCAACTTCAAAAGTTTACGTTTTCCAAAAATAAATCTGGAATGAATCGCTAGAACGTTATCTTGATGGCTGAAATAGATTTCCGGATCGATCCTACTTTTTATTCATTTTTTTTGTGAACAATTTTATTTTCCTAGATATTTTTATTAGCGGGAGTTATGGGCGGGTGTTATTATAACACTCGCTTTTCGGTTCATAGACATATCTATGGTTGTGTTCTAGCTCATGGACCTATAATACTAACTGGACGTCGAACTTCCTAACTGTCACGTAGAAAAAAGTGAGGCAAATCGCCGCCATTTGCAGTTTGGAGCGAACCACAAATATTTTGATGTGTTTATGCCATATGTGCTCGAATTTTGATTGAAACATAGACGTTCCTTTGAAAGAAATGATGAAAAACGAACTCTGTATATTAGTGCATGGACCTATAATACTAACTGGACGTCGAACTTCCTAACTGTCACGTAGAAAAAAGTGAGGCAAATCGCCGCCATTTGCAGTTTGGAGTGAACCACAAATATTTTGATGTTTTATGCCATATGTGCTCGAATTTTGATTGAAACATAGACGTTCCTTTGAAAGAAATGATGAAAAACGAACTCTGTATATTAGTGTTCTGTGAACACTGACATTTCGGTCTATATCAAATAATAATTTTTTTCGATTCGTGTGATTAGTTATTAAAATAATGTACCATTATGATGATTATACACAATAGATTCCTCAAAAACGGTATAACCTCGCTAATTCTAATATTTCAGTTCGTTGAAAAATTGACAACTCTCAAATTAGTCAATTTCACTCCAAACTGCAAATGGCCGCCGTTTGCCTCAAAATTTTTGACATGTTCGCTATCTAGTTAGTATTATAAATCTATGTATTAGTGTTCGGTGAACACTGACATTTCGGTCTATATCAAATAATATTTTTTTTTAATTCGTGTGATTAGTTATTAAAATAATGTACCATTATGATGATTATACACAATAGATTCCTCAAAAACGGTATAAGCTCGCTAATTCTAATATTTCAGTTCGTTGAAAAATTGACAACTCTCAAATTAGTCAATTTCACTCCAAACTGCAAATGGCCGCCGTTTGCCTCAAAATTTTTGACATGTTCGCTATCTAGTTAGTATTATAAATCTATGTTCTAGCTACTATTACACATAGAAATTAGTTTATAGGAGTGGATAATATCAATAATTTGATAGAAAACATATGAGGAGTTGAACATCAATTAGAAAAAATCCTGACGTGAACCTTAAATTTTCAGAAAATCCTCCTTGGCCTGACGGACGACCACAAGTACGGTAACTTTCGAAACAAACAACTTTAAAAAAAACTTTCAATGTAATTTCAAGATTCGTTCATTGGTGGAGCAATAAGACTGTTACCTCAAAATTTTATACGGGTCTTGAGATTGATACCAAATATATAAATGCAGAATCTCAGCAAAATCGAAATAATATTCTGTAAATTATTCAAAAAATTAAATATATAAAAATAAATAATTAAAAATAAATTTCTAGAGGGTGTCCCGGAAAATGAGGGAAATCTCTCGCATTCAGGTAGAACATAAAAAATTAAAATGACAAGTTCCCATAATTTTTTTCCCCAACGCTCCTCCTTAAGAAGATACGACTTCCTAAATTACGCTACTGGAAATTCATTTTAGTGGAATACATTTCAATTATGTACTTACTTCTTTAATTATTTTTTTTTTCGAAAACGACCCATTTTATTGATACTGAACAAGAGTACCTTTTCTTTAGCTTAATGTTTAAGGTATCCAAATTTGTTTTTTAGCACTTTATCATACAGGGTGTTAAAAATCTAAGCATTTAAATGTACAACCCAGTCCGCGAATGGTAAACTGAACAAGCTAACTGAAATTTGAGTGCGGTGATTTGAGAGGTCCTTAATAGTAGGTATTAATCATATCAAATTTTCATCAAATTATATCTAGTAGTTTGAAACTTATTCCACTAAAATGGCGTCATTTAGGAGGTCGTATCTTCGTAGGGAGGGCCCCTAATATAAAATTATAGGAACTTGTCATCTTCATTTTTATGTTCTGAATCCGAGAGATTTCCCACATTTTCCGGGACACCTGTATATGGTTCTGATGATGTGATCCTCTTGGAATCATGCATAAACATTCGGCATATCAGTCTTGATTCACAAAATAAATTCACTAGAATCGGATATCTTGTTATTAGTCCATCAATTTGTGCTCGAAAGAACCCCTAGCAGGAAAATTCTGGGGTAGTTTTGATTTTTTATATTTTTTATGTTTTTTGGGGTGCTGAATCCGAATCTGAGGTTTGCTAACAAAATTCCGTGAGGGAACATTGAAAAAACATACAAAAAAAGAGAAAAAATCTCATTCTTTGGCAGTTTTCTGTTTATAACTCGGAAACTATCAACTTTTTGTGAAAAACCTTTCTATACAAAATGAAATACATGAAATTTCCTACAAATTGTATTACCACAACTTGTTCTGCGACAACCCGTTCTGGCTCAAATTATAGTTGAAAATGAGGTATTTTCTATGACTCAATAAATGAAAAGAAATTAAATTCCGTGGTTTCCATAATGCGAACGTCTTGAAATTTTGCATGAACATTCAGTATATCAGTCTCGATTCACAAAAAAAATTTAACTCGAATCGGATATCTTGTTATGGAAATATAAAGATTCTTCTTTTAATAAACCAATTGAATTTTCCATGGTTCTGTCGACACTATGGCCACAAAATTTTGGAAGAACATTCAGGATATAGATCTCCATTCACAAAAAAAATTTCACTCGAATCGGATATCTTTTTATGAAAATATGAAGTTTCTTTTTTTCAATATTTCAATTCAATTTTCTATGGTTCTGTTCACACTATGGTCACAAAATTTTGCATGAAGCTTGTTATCAGCATTTGGCCGTAATTTGGCGCGTATTTTTTGAGATATTGAGGAAAAAAAGTTTGAATAGCCATATTTTATGGAACACTCTGTTGTACGATTTGATTGCTTAACGAACTTAACCGCGGCATTTGGGTACCGAACTCACCTTGAAAATCTCAAGTCTTTAGGACAATCCCTTCGAAATTTATCGTGCTTACGGACGGCCCCACGGACAGAATCGAATTTGCCACGAATTGGTCACCGGGGAGTCGAACCTATCGTTTGAGACCATTTTCGCCTCAAAATGAGAAAATTATAGACATTTGGGCAAAACGATATAGCACTAGTTTAAGTAGAACGACCCCTCAAATAAGATTATGGACCCATAGTCTCAGCATAAATACATAGTATATTATGTAACGAGCGGATAATGATAGCTATTATTCATGAGGTGCAATATTCCAATTCAATTTTCTATGGTTCTGTTCACACTATGGTAACACAATTTTGCATAAGGCTTATTATGAGCATCTTGCATTTGGCCGCACCATTTCATTTCGATTGGTTTAGTTTTGTCTGGGATATTGAGGAACAGAAATTTTGAATGGCCATGTTTTATGAAACATAGAATATGGCCATTCAAAGTTTTTGTTCCCCAATATCTCAGACAAAACGGAACCCATCGAAATGAAATGTGGCGGTCATATGCAAGATGCTCATAAGAAACTTCATGCAAAATTTGGTGGCCATAGTGGGAACAGAACCATAGAAAATTGAATTGAAATATTGAAAAGAAGAATCTTTATATTACCATAACAAGATATCCGATTAGAGTGAAATTTATTTTGTGAATCGAGACTGGTATACTGAATGTTCATGCAAAATTTCAAGACGTTCGCATTATCGGAACCACGGAATTTAATTTCTTTTCATTCATCGAGTCATAGAAAATACCTCATTTTCAACTATAATTTGAGCCAGGACGGGTTGTTGCAGAACAAGGTGTGGTAATACAATTTGTAGGAAATTTCATGTACTTTCATTTTGTATGGAAAGGTTTTCCACGAAAAGTTGATAGTTTCCGAGTTATAAGCAGAAAACTGCGAAAGAATGAGATTTTTTCTCTTTTTTTGTATTTTTTTTTTCAACGTTTCCTCACGGAATTTTGTTAGCAAGCCTCAAAATCGGATTCAGCACCCTAAAAAACATAAAAAATTGAAAAAATCAAAACTACCCCAAAACTTTCCTGCTAAAAACCCTATTTGACTGTACTATATGGAAATATAAAGATTATACTTTTCAACATTTAATTTCAATTTTCCATGGATCTGTTATGACTATGCAGACTATGGTCCAAAATTTTGCATGAGGCTTATTATGAGCATCTTGCATGTGGCCGCAAAATTTCATTTCGATTGGTTTCGTTTTGAGATATTGGGGAACAAAAACTTTGAATGGCCATATTTTATGGAACACCCTGTAAGATTTGGTGGGTAAACAAACTTAACCTCGGCATTAGGGAACCGAACTCATTCGGAAAATCCCTAGGAGTATCCCTTCTAAAGTCATCGTGGGTACGGCCGGCCGGCCCCACGGACAGAATTGAATTTGATCACGAATTCGTCATCAGTGAGTCGAACCCTATTGTTTGAGACCATTTTCGGCTGAAAATTACAGACATTTGGGCAAAATGATATAGCACTCGTTTAAGTAGAACGAGAGCTCAAAAAAAGAAATTTGAGGAAATAGAATACGATCTGCCTGTCAAAGAAATGTTGAAATGTAATTCATGTTTCTGATAATATTGTCTGTATGGTCAGTGGTTTTCAAGCCACTGAAAGACGTCTAGATATAAATCTAGCAAGAAACTATCAGAAGTGCGGTATAGCCATACTCAAATAGTCAAGCTGTTATTAAAGCACTGAGCTCCTACGTCATCGACTCAAAGAGGATTTGGGAGTGCCTGAACAAACTCAATGAGGTAGACAAGTAAAATAAGTTTTTTTGAAACATAGATAAATTGAAAATAGTAATCATCGAAATGAATACAATCTTCAATTTATAGGCTCACAGAACCTTCTTCATGCGGACTGGGATGATCTATTCAAGATGTTGTCAATGAAGGAAGAGACAGACCAGTTTCGGCCTTATTAGGCCTCGTCAGTGTCCCATATCCCTCAGAGACAACATCCTATTGAAAAACATTTAAGACCACTTGTGAGACTCTATCGAGTACTATCTTACAGATGGTGACATCTAGTAGTGAGTAGTGTCAAAATGGGAAGTTCAATCAACACAGATCGCATGCTGAAAGCACTGATTACTTCCTCTTCACTCTTTGAGATGTTAGCAGTGGTCCTACATCAGGGCCTTCATGCAAGTTTCTCCGAGTGATGGAAACACCCAATTTTTGGCGGCTGTGAAGCCAAGTGATTTTAAGATTAATTAATTTATCTATGTTTCAAAAATTTGTTAGGTTAGCCTCCTTAAAGAAAAATAAGGTTTTCAATCTGGGTTTCCCACCATTCCAGAATCAAAGGAAACGAAGAGGCCAATAAACTTGCCAAAGGGGGCGCACGAATGTCATTCATTGGCCCAGAACCCTTCTGTGGTATAGGTAAATGTACTTATAAGAAGGTGTTTCTGGAGGTGGAGAAAGCCGATAAGGAAAAACTCTGGCGGAATCTCCCAGGGATGGATCATTCCACTAAGTTCCTTCGGAACTTTGAAACAGCAAGATCCAAAGTTACTGGATCTTGATAAGAAACAATTACACCTCCTCACTGGCTTTCTCATAGGACACTATCGCCTCAGGAAGCTCCTGTTGAGGATGGGATTATCGGATACTGACGAGTGTAGGTTCTGTGGGAAAAAAAAGAAACACCCCATTCATCTAGTCGCGGAATGCTTTGCCATTTCGAGCCCAAGGAAAGAATGCCTTGAGCTAGAAACTTGTAAGAGTGAGGAACTAGCCTCGTTGAAGCCTTCACAGATATTGGATTTCATCAGATCTTTGAAACTGGTGGTGAGCTGTAAAAGGTGTGGTCAGAAAAGCACTGTAAGGGAACACAAATAGACCTTGAGGTCGCAGTGAACTGTAACATCTTTTTAAACTATAACCTCCGTTCACGAAAGGTTGAGCCGTCGGTTGGTCATGGAAATTTAGCATATTCCACTGTGTATATTGAAATTTTAGGTTATGTTCTTTATTTTCTTGTCAGATTGATACGCAATGTTGTCAATATTGCATAGAGTTCTCTGATAATTTGCAAGCTCGTCGGACGAGGCCGAGTACATTCGGCAACGTTGACTTTATTTTACTCTATGACAGTAAATACTGCCAACTTCAGATAAATAAAGAAACGCCTACTATGTGCTCAACCTTTCGTGAACGGACTATATATGGCAGGACTATTCCATATTGTAATACTCCTAGTACATACTCGTAGCAATCATCATTGAACATACAATAAACGTATTTTGTGACAGTCCCAGAAAAACAAGAGAAAATTCTGATCTATTTTCCGTTTTCTTCTGCCGTGGTCTTGTTGCAACACCCTGTATATGTACCAATTCTTTTTCAGATGTGCCATATACCAAAATAGACGAAAATGCGGTGGCCAAACCTAGTACTAGTATTTCTCATACCTTTTTTGAAAACTGCACAACCACAAACCAACAACCCTTGTCCAGATAAGTTCCAATTTAATCCAGAAAGAAGCCAGCCTGGTAGATGGTTTGGTACGGTGAGACTAACTTACGATACAGAACTGAGTGGTGTATGGTTGAGGCTGAAGTTCGACAGACCTGTGATACAACTTGGGGTGAGTTGCATACTTTTTAAGCTTCGTACTCACTAGGAGACTCCAGTAGAGTAGAGAACTGATGAAGTATTCATGGACCGTATCTCAGAGTTCTTTGAAGGAGTGTGATTGCTCACCCCTCAGAGTAAGAAGTAAACATGGAGATGTCCCTACGCCAGAGTTGTCTCTGCACTACGCGTGGATAGTATTGCATTAAGCGTTTTCGAATACTTACTCGGATTAACTCGATCCCTAACCTTCGCGTTCGTTTACTAAACCCCAAATTCCAACCCGTGTTCGGAAAGTACGGTGCTATTAACTCGATCACTGATCCAGGTTGATTTATCGTAGCCCTACACGAGAGCAGGGCCGTAGAGTCATTGCATGCGCACTGCTGTTCAATTTTGTATTTGAAAAAGGCAGGAATAAGTCTTCTACTCTTTTCTTAGTAATTCAATATATTCTATTCCTAAAAATTCTGGAAAGAGAAAGTAATTTGACTCAGTGTAAAATGTGTGGTTCCATGAGCCGAGAAAATAATGTGAAACCTTCTTTTCTTCTTTAACACAAGTAATCAAAGATAACGTTGAACATGCGAGGGCACAACAGAAATTATAAGAAAGATTTTATAGAAGCCAATAAATCCAAGCAAAGCTTGAGACAATCAGTAAATAAACTGGAACTAAAAAATGAATTCTCTACTTCTTTAACATAAGTACTCCAAATAACATTAAATATGGAAGGTCACACCAGAAATTATAAGAAATATTTTACAAAAGTCAATAAATGCAAGCAAAGCTAGAGATAATCCTAAATAAACTGGGACTGAAAAATAAATCCATAAAATATTTGGTTATGTTTTACTGTCACTTCAAATCCTAAACCTGATGTTTTCGTGAAGTTAGAACCCATTGCGTGATCCGAGTAGATCCGTCACGTGACCCAATGGATCGAGTTAGTAACACTGAGAAAGTTTACGAAAACGCTTATTTTTACCAAGCTTTAGAGTGAGATGGAAAGAATGAATATAATACAACATTTTCGTAGTTCTTCCTATATATACATAGGCTATAATGACCGGAATATTCCTGAGCAACAATAAACTGATGCCATCAAATCAGAAAAATAATTCAGTTTATGAACGTCAAATTGAAACAAAAAGGTAAACACGACGTAAACCATTGTTTAAGAAGAAGTTCTCCTTAAACAATGACTAAACAGTAACCCAACGATGTTGCCAAACTGACAAAATTGTCTATAGCAGACTCTAGCTATTAGTAACAAAGATATTCTATTGTAGAATATCTTTGGTTAAGATATTCTATTGTAGATTATCTTTGGTTAGTAACTTAGTAGGAGAGCCGGAGACCAATTATCTCTATACGAATAAAGATACGGCCAAAGTTCGCAACACCGAATATTGTTCCCGTTCATAAACAGATTCTACTTGGCTGCGTCAATAAATGCGTGAAGGCATCTCTAAGTTTACTTTTTACTTTAGGGACTGTATGCTTCATAATTTCGTATCGACTTCATATGTGGTAGCAGAGAACTGCAACATCTTTATATACTGTGCGGCAAAGCCAAATGGGATAAATTCATTATCAAGGTTACTGTACAGGGTGATTCAATTATTTTGGTAACCTATTTTTTCTCGAAAAGGGATTAATATTTTTTTGAAAAGTTGAAAGTTGGAGAAACGAATTCAGACGCCTTGCATCGCGGCGCTGTCAAAATTTAGCTTCGACTGGTTTCAGGATATTCAATGGAATTTTATGCTAACCGAGATGAGTAATTTATTCCATAATTTCATTCATCTTCTCCACAATGTTTAGGTACTTTTATTGCTTACACACTGTTATATAATTATTGTTGGGTTACATTTTTCAGTGAGTACTACCGTTGGGCTTTCAGAGGTCCAAAAATGTTCCTACTTCACGTCAATTTTTCACTATAAAATCACAAATTCACTGCTCCAATTTAATATATAAATCACCTTAGAACTTTCAAATAACTATTCGATTAGTTTCATTTTAGGTATATCAATAATAAATGCAAAAACATCGAAATTCTACAGGTATCACATAACCACAACTTCTAAGAAAGCCCGCCGTTCTTCTTGGTGAGTTTGGCACCACTGCTCCATCCTTCGACGAGTTACATATCAAATTACGGCGGAGATTACGGGAAGGCTTCGTATCATATTCGAGCGGAAGAATCTGCGGCAGTGCCAAATCTACCATTAAAAATGGCGATGTTTCCTTCGAATTTGTGGTAATGTGGTACCTCTAGAATTTCGATATTTTTGCATTGATTATTTGAATGTTCCAAGGTGATTTATAGACGAAATTGGAACAGTGAATTTGTATTTTTAAAGTGGTAAAAGTGACGTGAACATGGAACATTTTTGGAACTTTAGGGACCCATATTTTCTAAACTGAAACAAACCTCTACCTGTTGGTTTCACTAATGTTGTTCAGGAAGACTCAATGAATACAGTGACACCAAAGTTTGGTCGATATCTGCTGGTCACCGAAATTCAAATATTTACCCTTTAGCTCCTTCATAATTCGTATACAAATTTAAAAATGAAATTTTCTCCAGAATTGGTTTGGACAAATAAAAACCGATGATAACATCGAATTCAGGCTATCAGACAGGAACCTACAATTGAAACCAAACATACCAAAGGATGTGCTTTTCTTCGTAAACTATAATCAAAGGGAACCACCACCAGAATTGGTCAGAATCATGATAAATGGAAGGTTGTTTTGTCCATTAGGCCAAGAAACCACATCGACCACTCTGGTACCAGGGTTAGGAGAACCAATAACAAGCAGACCTTTATCTGCCTTGGGATCTAGTTCAACAACCACAACTTATAGACCGTTTGGTGGCCAACAAAATGTCAATGGTGGTGATTACAGGCCGACTCCGAGGCCGAGCAGAAGGTAGATAGCATTAAGGTTATGGTAGATAGATACTACACCTTTTACAGTTGGAATTCAGAAAAACAATGTTCAATTTCAGAAAATTATAGGGTGAAAACTATAGTTTTTTTTCTAAAAAGGTCATTATTCAGTTTTTCTTGTAGTCTCATCAAATTTGACCCCATATTCGGAAGGGCCTATAATCAGTGGCGGCTTGTCCTATGAGGCAGATGAGGCAGTGCATCACCAAATAAATTACGGAAATCACAAATAATATCAAGCGAATTAATCCAATATTTTATTAATCAATTTCATCATCCCATTATGTTCTTCAATCTCATTTTTTTGTACGATACTGCACTCGTCTTCCATAATATCCGAGCTCAATCTCAAGCCGGGTACAGATACAGACGTCTGTAACATTACACGTTACTGACGTTGCGATGAATGCACGTTACATGTTACAGGCGTTAAGGTCCGATTTTTGTACATTCATATTTCATCTCACTTACTCACTTCCTCTTCAAGTAAAGGCGTAAACGGTGAGGTGAGGCTTGCCTCACGCGCTTCCTTGTCTAGCGCGTTATTCACATCGACGTGACGAGATCATGAACCTCCCCTTCGTTGTTTATCTATTGCGGCTTCTAAGGTGAATTTGAGGCTAGCCTCAGTAACAACTTTTAGAACATTTGAAGCGTTTTATCTCAGAAACGGTGCCTCGTAGGAAAAAAATGATTGATACATTTTTTGAAGATAATTTTAATATCTACATTTTTGTCTGAATAACTTTTTTGATGAAACTCACCGTTTTGCTGAAAATCGCGAAAACTCATTTTTCGACCTTTGAACTTGAATAAATTTTTGTCCATCCACGGGAATGATTGGGAACTTTTATATATTATTTTTTATTATGTTTTGAACAATTTTCAGCATGTTGGGATTTTATGTACCTTCACCCTAATTTTTTGGTCTGGATTGACCGGACTATCTACCCTTGATCCGTGATCGTTTTGTTTCGTTTCATCGGCAAACTGCACATATTCGGGTTAATCGTGAAGCGAAAGATAGTGAAATTTCACTCTGGTTTGGGTTTATTGGGTTTGTGCAGTACTCGTGATATTGCAGAGTTTTCAATAAAACAGAAACAGTTTTTGAGTCATTCCCATGAGTATAAAATATGTACAATTGAAGAAGTTATACAACCTATTCCAAATCTTGACTATCGGTGCGGTAGGAAAATCGAATCGGAGGTTTCAAAATGAGAGTACTACTGGCCTACTGGCAGTGTAACTCTAATCAAATTATTTTTTGGCAGTGTTAATAATACATATTCCGATAGGGTTTAGTGAAAAACTGGTTGAAGCGAGTTGAAAAACTTATCTCAGGGCAATTACCACCCAATAAAACGCTATAGAATCATTGGAGCATTAATACCGAAGGATTTTTTCATAATGATGAGTATGCAGCTGACCAAAAAGATTTTATAAGATTATTATTTTTTTGATGTGCCTCATCACTTTATTCTGTCACAAGCCGCCACTGGCTATAATTTTGTATGTGTGCAGAAAACACACTTATTGCAGGCGTGGTAAGGAAAGAGTATCGCGATTCTGAAGTTAACAAAATCAGTCCGATTTTCCAATGATTTTTTCGATGAATTATTTATAATTATTCACACGTTTTCTCTCCGGTAAAAACACCTCATTTAGTGTACTTTCAAATGACATGTCAACTTTTGGGCTAACTGCTCATTCTCCGCTATAATATCATGGCTAACCTGACAACAACGAAAAAATCTGAAAATTCCGAACATAAATTTGCTCTATTTCGAAGCTCTTCATGATCGAATTTTGATGTAGTTTTATGAAAATCATTAATTCACCTTGAATCGAAATATGTAATAACGAAGAAATGGACCTCCTTCTTCAATACACTTGACACAACGTTTTCGTACTGAATCTACAACTCTACAAAGTTCATAGTTTAGTTACTGATTGTCTCTAGCTTTGCTTGGAGTTATCGGCTTCTGTGAAATCTTTCTCTATAATTTCTGGTGTGCCCTCGCATGTTCAATGTTATCTTTAAGTACCTATGTTAAAGCAGTAAACAAGGCTTTAGCTTTAACGCAGGAATATCTGCATACAAAGTAATGAAGAAGATGTTTCACATTATTTTCTCAGCTCATGGAACCACACATTTCACACTGAGCCAAATTCTCTTCTTTTTCCATAATTTTTAGGAATAGAAAAATGGAACTGCAGTGACCTGAGTCAGTGATCGAGTTAATAGCACCGTACTTTCCGAACACGGGTTGAATGTTTGGCTTAAGCCGGTCCCAGACAATGCGTGCATTCGACGAATATTCGGCATTGGCGGTGCTTCGCGTAGTGTGTGGGAGCTCAACTTCGTGTATCATTCGGCATTGGCCTTCTATCCGAAGCCTTGTCGGTACGGGCTGCACGAACCAAAGGAAGACGAAGTACATTCGTGTTAGCTCCCAGACAATGTGTTTATCTACGCGTACTATACGGCCTATTCTGTCTTCAGTCAGAGTCGTGCGACGTGATTACACGGTGTTTTTAGGTATTATTCGTTTAGCCTCTCCGCTCTCCGCTACTGTTCTATACTGAGGCCGTTTGGCGAACGTTTGTCAACAGAATGTCGAATGTCGAACATTTCGCGATTGGCGCAGTGTCTGGGAGGGTACCCGAAGGCGAACTACGAAGGCACATTGGCCGAATGCACGCATTGTCTGGGACCGGCTTTAGGTAAACGAACGCGAAGGTTAGGGATCGAGTTAACCCGAGTAAGTATCCGAAAACGTTAATATCGCCGCACTTTTGGATCAAAGTTCACCAAGTTCATAGCGTTTCTGACGCATTTCTGCACAACATGATTCTATTCTGTTAATGAGCTCCTTCGAGTCTGAAGGCGAATTAGATATGATTTACCTTTCGAACTCTTCTAGACTAAAAAATCTAAAGGCGTAAGATCGGGGCTCTTCGGTGGCCATCTGTCTGTATCTTCCAATCCATTGTATCGCAATATATTGATTAAATAGATCTTGACACTACGACTATCATGTGCTGGGCAGCCGTTCATTTGAAACTAAACATTTTATCAGTTAGACAGGTGCATTCGTGCATTTCATCGAAAATGTCTGCCAAGTTGCTCTGAGTTAATCTGATGAATTCTCCAGCATCAAAGGGATCGGTAAGTATAACTGGCCCGAAAAGTTCTCGTCTCATGACTGCCAACCTCATGTTAACTCATGTTGGAAATGAGAAACAATAGGGCTTTTTCTCTGCTATACATGTTTGTTTTATAAATTAATCACACCTGATTTCGTGAAAGTGACCATATCAGTCCTTGATATCCTATGGCACCCACTCTACTGAATTATTCTGGTACCAACCATAAAATGTAAGTCTGGTCTAAGATGACAGATGAATGGATGATTTCCATAGAATTGCACGATTCAACCTCGTAAAGCTTCAAATTAGGACAAATTTAGGTTCAGAGCTTTCAGACTTTTTCGTTATTTATTTATTTATCGTATGGTAACATCACAGGTAAATACTTAACAAGAATAATAAATTGCTTATGCCATCTATCTTGCGGTGGCAGACTCGTGTGTACACTAGATTTTTCGTTGTTATCATATTATAGCGGAGAAATGAGCAGCTAGCACAAAAGTTGATATGTCATTCGAAAGTACACTGAATGAGGTATTTTTAACTGAAGAGAAAGCATGTGCATAATTATTAAAATTTCATCGAAAAAACAATTGGAAAAATAGGACTTCAGAAACGCGATACTCTTTTCCTTACCACGCCTGTAATAAGAGTAATTTAACTGAACACATTGTAGCACATTTATCGCCCTTTCCGAATATGTGGTCAATACGCCAAGCAACAGAGCTACAAATGATTAGTTTTTTGACAAAAATACTACGTGGAAGCCAACTGTGCCATTCCGTGCAGGACAGTCCGTAGTTTATTCCCACCATGTCCTCAACACGAAAATGCCATTTTTTTATTTGTTATTAACAAAAAACAACAAAAATTCGCGTTCTTTTTAGTTTTTTCATTGCAAAATGGAAACTATCGATGCAGTGATAACGTTGCAATGGGATGAATTGTAGAGAATTATATTGTGAAGAGAATGATGGGTTAAACGATCCGATCGAATAATTAAAACTGGAGAAAAGCGGAAAAAACCGGAAAATTGCGTGTTTTTTCTTTTAACTCATAACTCTGCCATTTTGCAATATTAAGAACTAAAACTTCACACGATAGTAGCTATGTACGTGCAAATTATGTTTGCCAAAATTGGATTCGGTCGAATAAATAGTTTTCACATAATTCCCATTTGAATTTTTTTTGGACATGTTTTCGCTAGAAAGCTGGATGCGTTTGAGGTCGTCCGATTGAAATTACAAAATTGATTTGGAAGGAAGACGTGATCAGTAACAAAACGTCTATTTTGATTTTTCAATTAAACGCGTTTAAGTGTGTTAAAAACTAGTGAGAACATGAGGAAAAACGATCGACCGAGCGAGAGCGGTGAGTGGTGAGAGCGAATCGAGGGGAAACGCTGCGGAAGCCAACGGTCGCCGAGTATAAAGGGCCCCACTCACTTCGTTCTTCTCCGCCGTTTTTACCCGACGTTTAAAAACGTCAAGAGAACGGACGAAAATCAGGCCTCGTCTGAAATTTGCAACGTCGGGTAAGTGTGCCGTTTTTAGCCCATACACTTCGTTTTTGCGGCAGTTTTACCCGACCGTTTTTAAACCGTCGGGTAAAAACGGCGGAGAAGAACGAAGTGAGTGGGGCCCTTTATACTCGGCGACCGTTGGCTTCCGCAGCGTTTCCCCTCGATTCGCTCTCACCACTCACCGCTCTCGCTCGGTCGATCGTTTTTCCTCATGTTCTCACTAGTTTTTAACACACTTAAACGCGTTTAATTGAAAAATCAAAATAGACGTTTTGTTACTGATCACGTCTTCTTTCCAAATCAATTTTTTTAATTTCAATCGGACTACCTCAAACTCATCCAGCCTTCCGCGAAAATATGTCAAAAAAAATTAAAAGGGGAATTATGTGAAAACTATTTATCCGACCGAATCATATTTTGGCACACATGATTTGCACGTCAATAGCTACTATCGTGGTGAAGTTTTCAGTTTTTAATATTGCAACATGGCAGAGTTATGAGTTAAAAGAAAAAACACGCAATTTTCCGGTTTTGATCCATCATTCTCTTCACAATGTAATTCTCTACAATTCATCCCATTGGAACGTTATCACTGCATCAATAGTTTCCATTTTACAACGAAAAGACTAAAAAAAACGCAATTTTTGTTGTTTTTTGTTAATAAAAAATAAAAAATGGCAATTTCGTGTTGAGGACATGGTGGGAATAAACTACGGACTGTTCTGCTCGGAATGGCACAGGTGGCTTCCAGGTAGTATTTTTGTCAAGGAAATATCTCTATTGCTTGGCCTACAAATTTGATGAGACTACAGGGAAATCTGAATGATGATCTTTGTAGAGAAAAAACTTGAAATTTCTCGGGAAGTCAAGAAATGTTAAATTGAAGAATAATTGTCAACATTTCGACCATGTGTTTGTTATATGACATTTTTGTTGCAAATCACTTGAATAATCACCTCTCGAAGTTTGTCCACTTTAAAAGTAGACACCTCAGAGTAAGAAGTAAACAGTTTACTTCTTACTCTTACTGACACCCTGTATAATTTAGTCTGATACATATTCAAATTCTGAAATTCAAATTACCGTTTCTGAATATAGAGATCTCATTCTGAATTTCAAATTCCCTATTCTGAATATCAACTCCTTTTCCGAATTACAATTTCCATCTTCTGATATTCAATTTGCTTCTTTGAATAACATTTTACGTTTAGTGAATTACAACTGTAAAAGATGTAGTTATTTTATCGAAAATTTTGCACAGACCAACGTACACCACGGAAGCCGAGAATGAATCGGATGACGAGTTTTTCCAAGGAGATTTGAGTGGTGCTAGACCAAATCTTATGACACCATCAAGGGAGAACCTGAATGACATTTGTGGAACAGTCATTGTAAGTTTAATTTTGAAATACAGTGCAACCTTAATATAACGAACCTCAATATAACGACTTCCTCGATTTTACGAATTTTTCATAATCCCCTTGAATCGTCCATAAGAGTCAATGTAAAACTTACCTCTACATTACGAAAACTTTTTACGAACAACCTCTTTATAACGAATTTTCAACTACCAAAAAGAGTGTTAATACCGAGGTTAATACCTCTACTTAACGAATTTCGTCAACTCAAAACCTCTATATAACGTTTTCACCAATAATAACCCTTAATCCCGGTATGTGATTCAGCCGCGACACGCGAAGTTAGTTGATGGAAAGTAATCAGTGCTGCTCCTCACTTTTTTGCAATGGCTCAGTAACGTAAAAGGCGTTCCTTATCTGTCGCAGAAAAGCGAAGCATCATTAATTATGTTGACAAAAATCCTTCTACAAAATAATTAGACATAGCTAATAAGTTCGGGATTCTCGCAAGTTCATTGGCTACAATTTTAAAATCTAAAGATAAGTTTTCCGACGAAATTGGTTTGCCTTCAAACATCAGAAGATTGAAATCGTGTGAATACAAAGATGTAGAAAAATGTGTATTGAAGTGGCTAAAACAATGTCGAGACAAAAAGATCAAGATGAAAAAAATTAGATTCAGGCTTTTATAACCAATTTGTTGTTTTTTTCGCCTTTTTTATTTTGTTGTGCGAATTTTTGAAAAGAAAAAAAAGAATATGTTACCTACTCACTTTATTGTTTTGAAAAAGAAAATATAAAATAAATGAGTAATTTGATAAAAATGAGTTTTCATTTATGAGCAAAATTAGTTCGCAATAACAAGATGAGTACGTAATGTCGAGGTGAATAAAACCCGAGATAAAACCTCGGTATAACAAATTTTGGACCAACCTCACCTCAATATAACAAACTTCAGTTTTACGAATTACTTGATATAACGAATATTCACTGGTTCCCTTCCGATTTGTTATATCGAGGTTCCACTGTAGTATTTGCGTCTCATTAGTCCGGTCAAATTAGGTCGAAAAACAAGAGCAAAGTTACATAAATTACCAACAAGCTGAAATTTTGTATACTTGTTCAAAACACAATTACAAACAATATATCAAAACTCCCCATCATTATGACTTGAAAAAAAAAATTAAAGGTCAAAGGTCAAAAAATGTGTTTTTCACGATTTTCTTCAAAACGGTAAGTTTTATCGTAAAATTATTTCAGACAAAAATTGTAGATCATGAAAATATCTATAAAAAAGGTATCGATAATTTTTTTCCTAAAAGCTACCGCTTCTGAGATAAAACGATTCAAAAAGTTGTAAGCGTCATTTTATGCACACGTTTCCACGCCACCTCTGGGGTAGTGTACTTAGCGCGTTTTTTCAACATGGTTTCCCCTGTAGGCCTATTCCACAATTTGAAATTGATAAAAGTGATGAGAATGGAAGTTGGAATTGATAAAAGCGATGGAAATTAAAAAACAGTAGAAAAATGTATTAGTTCTACTCGTAATCTTCAATTACTTCTTGCTAATCTTCGTCGTCGTATTCTTCTTCGTCGTCTTCTTCTTCTTCTTTTTCTTCTTCATCTCGAGTCTTGAGTGCAAGTAAATTGCGTGAGAAGCGATGTATCCCATGTTTCTTCATCAGTATCAAACGAATCCTCTGCTGTTGTTGATTCCACGTTAGAACACGACCGGCCTTTACAATTCATGCATGCAAGAGAACAAAACAGTCCAACTTTTTTGCAACCACATTTAGCACTGCATCCTTTTTTGCAGTTGCAAAAAATTGAGTTTAGCAGTTTTTCCGGCGCAGGTGGGAGTAGAGTCTGGATTGGTTCCAATACATTATCAACCAACTTTCAACCCCAATCTGTTGGGTCCAGCTGATAACCAAGCCACGTCTGAACTTGACAATATACCCGAAAAAGATGAGCAGCGACTGAGGTTGGAGGAAGGCCAGCTAATTGTTTTTTTTTCCGAGTGTTTTTAATAAAACATGCATGTCGATACTCATCTAAGCAGGTAGTTATTTTAGGGGTTCCGTACATACGAAGAAGAAAGCAAATTCCGTTGGTGATAACTTCTTGTGGTGTTGAATTACTTTTTTTAAAAACTACTATGCTAAATCATGTTGCAAAAAAGTTGCACTGTTTTGTTCTCTTGCATGCACGAATTGAAAAGGCCGGTCGTGCTCTAAGTTTGAATCAACAACAGCAGAGGATTCGTTTGATACTGACGAAGAAACATGGGATACATCGCTTCTCACTCAATTTACTTGCACTCAAGACTCAAGATGAAGAACAAAAAGAAGAATACGACAACGACGAAGAAGAAGAAGACGACAACGACGAAGAACTGAAGAAGAATACGATCACGACGAAGAAGAAAACGACGACAAAGATTAGCAAGAAGTAATTGAAGATTACGAGTAGAACTAATACATTTTTCTACTGTTTTTTAATTTCCATCGCTTATATCAATTCCAACTTCCATTATCATCACTTTTATCAATTTCAAATTGTGGAATAGGCCTACAGGGGAATGAAAAAACGCGCTAAGTACACCAGTGGTTCTCAACCTTTTCACCCCTGAGGACCACTTGTACCTATCAGAATTCTAGGCGGACCACTTGTACCTATCAGAATTCTTGGCGGACCACTTAGATATTATTATTAACATTTCCCAATAATAGGTAAAATAAGTTCAGGCGCGTTTGGTCATCTGGTTCTGGTCAACACAATACTAAAAACGTTTTGAGTTGAAAAAAATAGGCAGATGCATTAATTTACGTCTCAAGAGGCAATATTTAAATTGATTTTTTCATAACTTTTCCTTTGGCGGACCACATGAAAACCGTTTGCGGACCACAGGTGGTCCGCGGACCACAGGTTGAGAATCACTGAAGTACACTACCCCAGAGGTGGCGTGGAAACGTGTGCACAAAATGACGCTTACAACTTTTTGAATCGTTTTATCTCAGAAGCGGTAGCTTTTAGGAAAAAAATTATTGATACCTTTTTTATAGATATTTTCATGGTCTATAATTTTTATCTGAAGTAATTTTACGATAAAACTTACCGTTCTGAAGAAAATCGTGAAAAACCCATTTTTTTTACCTTTGACCATGAATAATTTTTTTTCCTCAAGTCGTAATGATGAGGAGTTTTGATATGTTGTTTGTAATTGTGTTTTGAACAAGTGTACAAAATTTCAGCTTGTTGGTAATTTATGTAACTTGCAATGTCTAAATTGACCGGACTACATGCAGGTTGTTGCTGAATTAGTGAGACAAATATAAGCAAATTCGGTGTTTTGAATTTTTGCTATACGAGGCACCATTTCCGGTTAAAGAAATAAAACACATTCTCATGCAGGAAGAAATCGCTAAGATCTGATAAGATAGGTACATAATAATAATAAGGCTATTTTTGTGAACGAAATGTGTGCGATTTCTTCATGCATGAGAATGTGTTTAATTTTTTAACCGGAAACGGTGCTTCGTACATCAAAAAGTCAAGAGACCGAATTTGCTCCAAACTTAATAAGGATTTGAATATTAATTTTTTTTTGTCAGAAAAACCAGTGGTGTTTCTTATCTGAAAATATTCCGTCTCGCTGCAGTACAGACGCCACTAGTAGAATAGAAAAGAAATGATATTATGCATAAAGTGCACCTTGACGCTCAAAACCTATGTCTCGAATTTCATAAGAATATTTCAAGCAGTGTGAAAGTTATTAATAAAAAACATTTTTTTCTACAATTTTATCACCCCGTATCTCGGAGAGGAAACATTTCTCGACATATGTTTGTATGGTCTTATTTTTGATGTAGAATACGTGGTTAAAATTTCTTGGTTACAATCTAGACCACCCTGTATATTCACTGTTACTTTTTCATACCTATCTTTAACGGTTTTTGAGTTATTAATTATTTTTCGAAATTTTAGATCAAATTTGATATAATAATTGGCGTGTTACGAAAATGACTCTAGTTTGCTCAATATTTAAGATTCACGTCCAAAATTTAGCAAGTCATTAGATATTGATCTGATCCATGTCAATGCTTTTGAATTATAGTTGCCAGTTATACAGGATGGACCAAAAAAACCATCATTTGCCATGTCACAAAATCGTGAAAAGTCTACAGTTTTTCTATTCACGTCCTTATACCTATCTCAACAATTTTTAAACTTGGCAAATGATGATTTTTATCGGTCAATCCTGTATAACTGACAACTATTATTCAAAAGCATTGACATAAGTCAGATCAATATCTAATGACTTGCTAAATTTTTGACTTAAATCTCAAATTTTGGGCGAACTAGAGTCATTTTCGTAACACGCCAATTTGATCTGAAATTTTGAAAAATAATTAATAACTCAAAAACCGTTAATGATAGGGATGAAAAGGTAAGAGTGAATAGATTTAATATTTTATGGAGTATCATAAAAAAGAAATACCCGATGACTCATTTAATATAACAAAGTTGTTGCCAAATTGTCGTACATCCGGTAGCACTGGAAATGTGAAATTATTTCAAGATTGCACCTTTCATGTCCAAATATCGATCCACAGAATTTGAAATCTTTACTTCTTTACCATCAATAGTTTCCATAATAATCTAATAGGCCACTCACCTTGGGACACCCGCTATACAAAAAATGTTTATATGGACAACATAGGGAAAGAAAATCAGTATACAGGGTGATTTTTTTAAGTGTTTCATTAGACGTTTTCGAGGAAGGAATTGCAATACAGATTCAAGATTTTGGATTTTCGTTTTAGAGTACATGAATTTTAATTGTAAAATATTTTCAAGAGGAATCTACTTCCGGTTTCACCGGAAACGAATGTAACTTCGTTATTTCAAATGCAACACCCTGTATATTAATACATATTCGAATTCTTCGTTCAATTCTACACTGATTTGATGTATGATATGTGCAACCACTCAAGCAATTCTTGAATTATAGCCTGATTATCAATTTTTTTGAAAAAAAAGGTTGTCACAAATTAGTGTCCATATCTTCAGAATCCCTCATTACAAGAATTTCTTTTTGCGAAAGTGGAACAAAAGAAAGTACGCTGATACTGTTTCTTGTATAACTTATGAGGAAATATTATACAGGATGTCTGAAAAAGGGCCCCAAAGTGAGCCTCAATAAAACTATGAAATCTCACTTTTTTCAAATGGCAATCCTATAATTTTGTAATTCCAATCGATGGCTCGTCAAAAATTAGTTAGGGTGTCCGAACCTTTCATGCCTCTGAAATCAGTAGTTTTGCCGTTATTGAATAAAATTCGAATTTCAGGATTGAATCAAGGTTTCTTAGTCTAACCATGGATTTATTAGGATAGAAATTTTCAAGAAGGCTATGTCTGATGATTTATAATGCATTTTAGAGAACTGTCATTTATACTTTTTTGATTCATCGGGCACTATGCAAAATATGAATTACAGAAACAGTGATGTATTGAATATGTTCTTTATTTATGGTGAATGTAACAAAATATTAGAAAGGGCAGTCAGAACTTTTAACGAAAGAAATCCACATTTACTACCTTTAACAAAATCGAAGTTCAGGAAGTATCAAAACGATTTTCTCCGTAGTGGAAGCATTAACCCAAAACGGTACAGTACAGTAACAGATCATTCATTATCTATTATTGTATTCACTCGAGTCCGTTTAGGGCTAAGGCTTCCAGTACGGAGAAAATTGTTTTAATACCTCCTGAACTTTGATTCCGTCAGTAAATGTGAATTTCGTTCGTTGAATTTCTAATTACCTGTTCTAGGAATTTGTTACATTTGCCGCAAATAAAAAACATACCCTTGATATATCATTCCAGTGAAATTATTATTGGATGTTATGCTTAGTGCTTGATCTGTAAGAAAAAGTAAGAATGACAGTTCCTAACATAGCCTACTTCAAAAATGCAAGCTCACAAACTATGCGAAACCTGTCTTTAATCATGAAATTCGAATTTTATTGAATAACGGCCAAAATACTGATTTTAGAGGCATGAAACGTTCGGGACACTATAACTGGTTTTTGACGAGCAATCGATTGCAAATACAAAATTATAGGGTTGCCATTTGAAAAAAGTGAGATTTCATAGTTTTATTGAGGCTCACTTTGAGGCCCTTTTTCAGACACCCTGTATAATATTTCCTCATAAGTTATACAAATAACAGTATCAACGTACTTTTTTTCGTTCCAATTTTGCAAAAAGAAATTCTTGTAATGAGGGATTTTGAAGATATAGACCATAATTTGTGACAACCTTTTTTTCAAAAAATTGATAATCAGGCTATAATTCAAGAACCGATTGGGTGGTTGCACATATCATACATCAAATCAGTGTAGAATTGAACGAAGAATTCGAATATGTATAAATATACAGGGTATTTCATTTGAAATAACGAAGTTACATTCGTTTCCGGTAAAACCGGAAGTAGATTCCTCTTTAAAATATTTTACAATTAAAGTTCATGTACTCTAAAACGAAAATCCAAAATCTTGAATCTGTATTACAATTCCTTCCTCGAAAACGTCTAATGAAACACTTAAAAAAATCACCCTGTATTGTAAAAAACACTTTTTTCTTCATACTTCATAGCTTTCCTCTCAATTTTTTTCCGGGTATTTAAGAGTACTTTGAGTGTATTTTATGCAAATACGGTCAATGAAATTATGTATTATACACGGGAAAAATATAAGATTTTAGCTCTCGGTTTTTTGCCTCACTCCACTTCGCGTGGGGAGACAACATAACCTCTAGCTAAAAGCTGATACTTTTTTCCCTTGTATAATAAATAAATATTGAATTCTCTATTTAGGCCCGTCCGAAACCTTTGATAACACATGGGGACATAACGCACGAAGGAGAGTTTCCATGGCACGCTGCCATTTACCACTCCAAAGGTGTCAATTTGGTGTACATCTGTGGAGCTTCTCTCATCAATAAGGAATACCTCTTGACTGCAGCCCACTGCGTCACCAAACCTAGGACAGAAACACCTTCCAAAATTGGCAGTATGGTGATTTACCTAGGTAAATATATATAGGGTGTCTGTAAACGAATGCGAGGGACTTTGGGAGAAGATGCCTGGCTGAAAATAAGTAGGGGTAGTTCATATAATTTTTTTTAAATCCCACCCCCTTCCAAGATACAGCCTGTGGAGGGCGATGTTACTTACACAATTTTTTTAAGAACTTTATTATTGGGGTTGAAAATAACAACCCCCTATGATTTTCGTTCAAAAATTCTTTTTAATGGTTTCCCATTCAGTTCTATAAATCTTTCTGGAAGTTTAAATTTTAATTTCCGGAAGAAAATTATATCCATAATATTTTAATTTCACAAATAGAACTTTCTTTCGATTAATAAGCATAATTGACAAAATCAATTTTGAGCATAAACATACGATTAAATGAAATGAAAAGTGATCATAACTGCTTGTAAGTTTTTATTTTATCCGAGATAAGTATCTAATGTATCGAAATTTTGAGAAACTTTTTCTCCAGAATTGAATGGGAAACCATAAGAGAAATTGGTAATCCATCGCTTTAGGCATGTAAGATGACGGAGGTCAGCCAAGTTACAGCAACTTTGCCAGGTACGACGATTATTCTTGTATTTGCAGAATCGATTGAATTCCCTTTCGATTTGTTATATCGACGTTCCACTATACAATTCAAAATAATTTTTACTAAGTCAATTCTAGTGAGATAGCTTGCTTCAACTTTTTGTGGTACTGAAATGTGATTATATACAGGGTGTCCCGGGAAGAATGCGACAAAAGGATACCATGAATCAAATACATCAGGGAGGACTCGCATCAAGAGGTTTTAATCGTTTGAGGGCCTTCGTTTGGAATATACAGGGTGATATTCATTTCATGGCTGAAATTTCAAACTTTTGAACTATTAGACCGAATCATTTTAAATTTGCAAGTTTTGTCACCCTTTACGATTGCCATCTTTCAATATTTCAGAAATTGAAGAAATCAGATCCGGACTAGCAAAATTTTGGACTTTTTCTATTTTCATGAGTATTGGAAAACCCTGTACGTGAACATTATGTTCATATTACATTTTCGTAACCACAAAGAATCCATTATTGATAAAATTCAAAATCTCTGCTTGGCACGGTCATACAGGGTGATCAAGAAGTGAGTAAAAAACATTACCTCATGAGTGAAATTTCAAAGTTCACTAACTCTTGAATTATTGAAACGAATTATTTCAAATTTGGGAGTTTTGTCACCCTTTATGATTTCCATTTTTCAATATTTTAGAAATTCAATAAATCAGATCCGGACTAGCAAAATTTTAGACCTTTTCTATTTTAATGAATATTGGAACACCCTGTAGGTGGAGATATTTCATTTTCGTAACCGCAAAAAATCAATTGATGAGAAAATTCAAAATCTCTGCTTCGCACGGTCATACAGAGTGATCAAGAAGTGAGCAATAAACATAATCTCATGAGTGAAATTTCAAACTTCATTAACTCTTAAATGGGGAATTCCAGTATCTCAAAATATCCACTTTTCTCCACATGGCGTAATAGAGGGCAGTTTATAACACCGTCGTAACCATTTATTCACCCTGAATTTTGAAAAACTGATTTATTATTCAATATTGAAAATGTGATTTTAATACCTGTAAATTCAAACGTTCCTCTGCTGTGACGTCGGTGGCATCATTCGTAATATGATTGGTTGAAGTTTGTGATGGCGGGGACAAAGCCCATAACCATAGAAATAATAACTTACGTTTAGTCACAGAACATATAATAAATTAGTAAATCTAATAATCTATGCCCATAACCCCCTTTATATTTATGTTCTGTGCTCCTTTTTAGTCATTATTCGACGTTTTGTCTGTGTATGAATATGAATTTGTTTATTTATGGTGAGTTTGGGTTTTGGTTTTGAAAATGGTTGTAAAAAAGTGTTTAGTTCCGATTTGTAAGAATATGACGGATACTCCGAATAAAATATTTATTCATGTGCAGAGGAATTCAATCTTACAAAAGAACTGGAGAATAGCTTTGAAACTTCCTAAAAGAGTTGATCTTGATAGACACAATGTTGTCTGCGAAGATCACTTTGATATGAGTATTATTATCAGAGTCATTCAATAATTCAGTTGTGTTCAAAATATAATTTACAGCTAGAAAATGATGCATGATAGAAAATGAAAGCGAGTATTTTCCTAGCTGATCATTTTTTTTTGTGATTTGGCAATGCTGTCATTTATTTTATCAGCAGCAGAACATGATGAGTACAACCAATCAAAAACACGGATTAGCCACCAACGTCACACGATTTGCCGCTTCTACTGATCGTTTGAATTCGGTAGAAAATTTTGATGTTTTCAATAATTTTTTTATGTGATAAATTGATGAAAAAAAATATTTTTTTTAATATTACGAGTTACGTGGGAACCCAATAAGGCTAAATATATTTTTTCTGGAAGTGACTGGAATTCCCCATTATTCGACCGAATGATTTCAAATTCGAATATTTTGTCACCCTTTACGATTACCATCTATCAATATTTCTGAATTTGAATAAATCAGATCCGGACTATAAAAATTTTAGACATTCTCAATTTTTGTTGATAGTGTATCACCCTGTACGTGAACATTATGTTTTTTTCATTTCAGTAACCATAAAGAATCATATAATGAGAAAAATCTTAAATCTCTGCTTGGCACTGTCATACAGAGTGATCTAGGAACATTAACTTATGAGTTAAAGGACCCCGCACATTTTGTATGAGAATTGGCTCCCGGTGGATTTGGCTGAAAATTTGATATGATGTTCTACTAATCCTTCTGATCAATGTCTCTACAGTCACGAAGCTGAAAAATGCATACTTCTAGGCGTTTTTAGCGATTTTTTGATTCCATTATGGCTTACGTATTACCGTTGACACAGAAATGTTTGAGAATATTTCGTGATTATTGAAGGCAGATTCTGTCAATTCGAAATATTTTCAAACATTTCTGTGTGAACGGTAATACGTAAGCCATAATGGATACAAAAAATCGCTAAAAACTCCTAGAAGTATGCATTTTTCAGCTTCGTGACTGTTTAGACATTTGATCAGAAGGATTAGTAGAACATCATATCAAATTTTCAGCCAAATCCACCGGGAGCCAATTCCCATAATACGTAAGCCATAATGGATACAAAAAATCGCTAAAAACTCCTAGAAGTATGCATTTTTCAGCTTCGTGACTGTTTAGACATTTGATCAGAAGGATTAGTAGAACATCATATCAAATTTTCAGCCAAATCCACCGGGAGCCAATTCCCATAATACGTAAGCCATAATGGATACAAAAAATCGCTAAAAACTCCTAGAAGTATGCATTTTTCAGCTTCGTGACTGTTTAGACATTTGATCAGAAGGATTAGTAGAACATCATATCAAATTTTCAGCCAAATCCACCGGAAGCCAATTCCCATACAAAATGTGCGGGGTCCTTTCATAGTTCGAGAAATCTTTTTGCTCACTTCTTAATCACCCTGTATGACTGTGCCAAGAGATTTTGAATTTTGCTCATTGATCGATTCTTTGTGGTTACGAAAATAAAATAAAACCATAGTTTCAATATTCATGAAAATAGAAAAAATCCAACATTTTTCAAGTCCGAATCTGATTTCTTCAATTTCTGAAAAGACAAAACTCCCAAATTTGAAATAATTCGGTCTAATAATTCAAGAATTATTGAACTTTGAAATTTTACTCGTGATGTAATGTTTTTTGCTCACTCCTTGATCACCCTGTATGACCGTGCCAAGCAGAGATTTTGAATTTTTCTCATTGATTGATTCTTTGTGGTTTCGAAAATAAAATAAAAACATAGTGTTTACCTACAGGGTGTTTCAATATTCACGAAAATAAAAAAAAATCCAAAATTTTTCAAGTCCGGATCCGATTTCTTCAATTTCTGTAATATTGAAAGATGGCAATCGTAAAGGGTGACCAAACTTGAAATTTGAAATGATTCGGTCTAATAGTTCAAAAGTTATTCAACTTTGAAATTTCAGCCATCAAATGAATATCACCCTGTATATTCCAAACGAAGGCCCTTAAACGATTAAAACCTCTTGATGCGAGTCCTCCCTGATGTATTTGATTCATGGTATCCTTTTGTCGCATTCTTCCCGGGACTCCCTGTATATATTTTTTAAATAGTTGCGTGAGTGTAGGTTTTCCTTGCTCAGTTCTTTCCTTCCTTAACACTTCGAACTAAGCAACTCTAAAATAAATCAATTTAAATTATGAACAGATAGCGGTATTTGTATTTTTTTATTTTCAAAAGAAATTCATAAATCCTAGTTGAAAGTCAACATTCGATTCCAAAGATATGGCTTTTGCACAATCTGGCAACCAAAACGACGTTTGGCATTCTCTGCGCGTGCGCCATTTTCATCGAGGAATCGTCTCCCTTAGTCTTATAGACATCCTGTATAAACTGTAGAAATAACCGAACAGAATTGAATGATCTTGTGTTCCAGGCAAACATTACCTGAAGGAATGGTCTACCAAAGGTATCCAAGACAGAAGAGTCTCCAGACTGATCGTACATCCAGACTTTGAATCGGAAACGTTCAAAAATGATATAGCTGTAATAAAGCTTTCTGAACCAATTTCCATCACGAACTATGTAAGACCAGTTTGCTTGTGGGAAGATGATGTTGATCTACACAGTGTTGTCAACCAACCTGGTTAGTAATTTCAACATTGACTTAAAGATGCGATTTTGTAATTTTTGAGTGCTTGTTCTACTTAAATGAGTTCTATATCGTTTTGCCCCAATGTCTGTAAATTTCTAATTTTGAGTCGTAAATGGTCTCGAACAATGGGGTTAGATTCCCTGATGACGAATTTATAACAATAAACATTTTTTAAATAATGAATGCAACATGTCAAATCATATGTTCTATATAGCGGCCATTATGATCCACACATGAATATCTTTTCCTTGGTTCTTCATTTACTTTGTCCAAGTGAACCCTAATATTTTGGACAAAGTGACTTAGGTATGATGAAATAAGGAAAAGATATAATCTATGTATGAATCATAATGGCTGGTATATAGAACATTGATTTGGTTTGTTATTGAAAAATGTTATTTATTGTTATAAAATATATTATAATTATTGAGATATAGTTTGGCTACAAAAATTTTTTGATTTTAAAAAACACAATCTTTTCTATGTCTCTAAATCAAGGCATACTGTCACAATACAGAAAAAAATAAATGGAACGAATTTACAACTAACATGAACCCGCTGCAGGGCGCTGACGGTAAGAAATAGAAAAAAATAATGTTCAGTAGAAACATTCAGAAACAAATTATATCTTAAATGACATGATAAAAAAAGGATGTTCTCAGGATTTTTTTCTCTCCGGAGAAAAAAAATCGATAGTGTTGCGACGCCTGGCGTCTTAAGTATTTCCTCTGACTTTTACGCACATATCAAGTCAAAATTGACTTGTACCAAATACCGTCAACATCTCATTGGTTGCAGTGCAGAAGGGTAATAAACAGATATGTTGGGATCTTGAGTTTTCAAGAATTGTAAATGGATACACCAATTGTATAAAATTCGATAAATATCGAATTTCGGTGACCAAAAGATATCGAGCAGATTTTGGTGTCGATATTTACCTAGTATTCAATAACAATTAAACAATATTATTAGTATAAGATCCCGATATAAAACGACCTTCACCGAGATGCTTATTTAATGGAACCTATTTTATATTTAATTTAATATGTCAATAAATATAATCCATATGGGTTGCCTAGCAAATTTTAGTCCAGAGTATGTTTAATTGATAATTAAAAAAAAATATTTTTTCAAATATTTTATTATTAGATAAATTCTATACCAATCCAAAGTATGAAGCCCATAGAATATGCAAACGTTAGGTTGCCTGTTCTTTTCCGGTCACAACTATCGGGTTGCCATGTATAAACAGGTGAATCTGTACTAGCATTTTGCAACGCTCTGTTTATTGAATGAAATTTTAATGAAATTAAAGATTATTTCATTCTGAACACGGTGGTATAGGGTTGCCTACGAAAAATCAGTCCAGAATTGCGGTTGTCGAATTTTAAAAAGTAAAATATTGCTTCGAGTGAATGTGTGCGCTCCGGTATGCTTAGTGCAGACGATCAGAGATGCTGTGCGAGATAGGGTTATGCGGTTCGCACGAAGCACGCTGTACTGCGCGACGACTTAACTGTAAGGAAAGAACGATCGAACAACAAAGTCATTTTTTTCACTCTCGTCTGAAATAATCGAGATTATAATATGCAAAGTTTGTTATTTCGTCCGAGGGCGGGAAGTTCGAAAAAAAAATTAAATTCGATCGATTCGAAGATATTTAACCGATCGCTCAAACGTAAAAAATCATACTGGCATATAAATAACGATCAAAAGACGTAATCATGTACACTCGTTCGAAAAAAACGGTTTTTCACGCGAAACTTTTTTTTGTCCGAATAAATTCGAAAAAAAATAAAAAAAGAAAGTTCCATCAGTTCGACGATCTTTAATCGATTACCGAAAAGCCTTTATAATTTTCCAAAATCATCCATCATCCGTGAGAAAAAAACGGCGATTTTCGAAGCGGTCCAAGTCGAGCTCACGTTCTCGCACTCTCTTTCTTTAAATGGGCAGACTTTAAACAGCTGCTATGCTGTGTCCTCTTCTATCGCATGGGATGGTCGGTTGGGACATCTCAGTCGCGCACATTCACTCGGAGCAATATTTTACTTTTTAAAATTCGACAACCGCAATTCTGGAGTGATTTTTCGCAGGCAACCCTATACCACCGTGTTCAGAATAAAATAATCTTCAATTTCATTGAAATTTCATTCAATAAACAGACCGTTGCAAAATGCTCGTATAGATTTACCTGTTTATACCTGGCAACCTGATAGTTGTGACTGGAAAAGAACAGGCAACCTAACGTTTGCATATTCTATGGGCTTCATACTTTCGATTGGTATAGAATTTATCTAATAATCATACCGGTGAAATGTTTAAAAAAATAATTTTTTTAAATTATTAATTAAACATACTCTGGACTGAAATTTGCTAGGCAACCCTTATGGATTATATTTATTGACATATTAAATTTAATATAAAATACGTTTCATCAAATAAGCATCTCGGTGAAGGTGGTTTTATATCGGGATCTTAGACTATATGTGGGCAACTTTCGACTTTCCGTCTGCCGTACAGAATTTAAGTGTTTCCTCAACTAAATGATGCATTATTTCAGGAACTATCATAGGTTGGGGCTACGATGAAGATGGTGTCATCACAGATGAACTTCACAAAGCCAGTATGCCGATAGTTTCCACAGAAACATGTATTTACTCCTACCCAGACTTCTTTGCTCGCTTTACATCAAATACAACATTCTGTGCAGGATACAGGAACGGTAAATACTTTGAATTTCATCGAAAACATGCCTTTCTTTCTTCATTAAGAGCAAAGGGTTTTTCAATAAAAGGTGTTATTTTGATATTCAAAGAAAAATGCAATTTTTTAGTATAAATGATCGGATGTTTATTTCATTATAAAGAAGAAGCTATGCTGTTAATAGTGGAAAATAACATCAGGCAAATGACCACCACGACCACGCTTACAGGACCATATAATTTCAATGCAATTTTCCATAACAAAATCGCAAAGTGGCTGCCCTATGTCCTCGATAGCCTCACGAATTCCATCTTTGAGGGCTTAAATCGACTCTGGGCTATTGGCGTAGAGTAGATCTCTTTCACGTGGCTCCAAAGGAAGAAGTCGCAAGGTGTTACATCACAAGATCTCGGTGGCCAATTGTGATCACCTCTTCGAGGGATAACACGGTTCGGAAACTTTCTCCGCAAAAGATCAATGGTTTCGTTGCTTGTGTGGCACATAGCGCCGTCTTGTTGGAAGTAAACGTTGTCCAGATTAAAACTATCCCATTTCGGCCATAAATCATTATTCATCTCTTGATAGCGCAATCCATTCACCGTAACTGTAGCTCAAGACTTTCGGTTACAGCAGCAATATTCCGGCTGTTCTTGAGCGACGTGCACGGGTTTTACTTCCCATCACTAAAGGTTGATTCTCATCAGGCGTGCAAGGCATCGAATCGGCAAAATATATCAAGGCGTTGCTTGCCGAGACGTTGCCGACATAATGTGAATTTTCCACCAATTTCTTTATTGCGGTCCGACAAGGTGCTTCACGACGACCAAAATGTTCGAGTATTACGAACCGTCTCTGCCAAATTTTCACCATTTTTATGGTGAATTTTAATCATTTCAATGCGTTCTTAAAACGTATATCGTTCCAATTTTATTAATGGCGTAGTTTCTACTTGTCAAATGTCAGAAAATGACAGCTTCACACGTGACATCTACCGAAATAGCGGGCTGCATGCTTCTAGACTGTGGTGCCGGTGGTCCCGGGTTCGAATCCCGGCGAGAGCATGGATGTCCGTGATCGTCCAACGTCCAGTTCAAAAAATACGGTGAGATTGGGAGATATAGCCTAAGTTGGCTATCCCATAAGGGGGGGATATAAAAAAAAATAGCGGGCTATTCGAAATAACACCTCTAATTGAAAAACCCTTTATGGGAAAAATTTTGACCCCTAAACTGAACCATGAAGATTCCCTCAAAAACATCCATTGCTTTTTAGGTACTTCCGCGTGCAACGGAGACTCTGGAAGTGGAATGGTATTTCAAAAGACTAGACCACGGACTGGAAATCAAATTTGGCAACTCAGGGGTATAGTATCCTTAAGTGTTGCTTTGCAAAATCAAGCCAGGTGTAACACATCTCACTATGTAGTGTTCACAGACGTTGCAAAGCACGGTCCTTGGATAAGATCAGTCATAAATCCTAGTAGAAACGATATTAACAACGATAGGAATTATTATAATAGGCCAGCAAGAAATGTAAAGCATGATAATTTTAGTAATTTTATGTTATAAGTTAGGTTAGCAAATAAATATTTTTCATTTTATGTGTGGATTATTTGCAACCAATGTGCAATGAGTACTGAATGAGGATAAATAAGGATTTAAATACGGGGTTTGGATAAAATATGAAACATGTATACAAATATATACAGGGTCTTTCACGAGGAACCTCACCCATATTTATACGGGAAACTACTGAACGTATTTTCATGAAATTCAGCACAGTATTTCACGATGCTGATGAAATCCAAAATATTTTCAAGGCATGAGCACCTCCGGTTTTTCCGGAAATGACGTTAACTTCCGTTTTTCAAATTAGAACCCCATTTTTTTATTGCAGAAATAGATTCCTCAGGAAATTTCAAGTTATTTTGATGTAACATTTTTCAGTTTTGGTTCTCTGAGCGGGAAAATACGAAAAAAAATCGAAAATAGAGCTCCGCTGAAACAAGAATAACTTCGAGGTTTTTGGATGGAAAATTTTCATTTTTGGGATTTTTCAAGATGTAAGATTGATGTATCCACTTTAAAAATCGAAATCGCGATTCATGGTACAGGGGGTGAAAAAATCGCTTTCAAAGTTAGGGATGACAAAATCGTGAAAAATCAATTTTTTCAAATTAGAACCCCATTTTTTATGGCAGATATTGAATCTACGTTAAAAAATAATGTGAGTGTATGCATCACACCCTTGCCCTAAAGTGGATATTTTCTGAGTTATTCACAAAAAACTGTTCTTCGTCTTGAATTTTCAGCTATTTCTTTTCCCTTCACGCCAAAAAGATGAAATTTTCAGGAACTGTTACTTAAACCATGTTTTAGATTTTACTACCCTAATATGCAAGAGAAAAAAGTTACAGGTTGTTCCTAAATAGATGGCGAATTTTGATTCGAATTTGTATCGGAAACCTCTTTATTTCAACTAATCGGCCATCGGTTTTCTCTCCAGTGATAGGTAAATGAATAATTCCTTATGAACCATATGCAAAACTTACCATGTTTTACATTCTCTTTTTTAATGATAGATATCATTAATTACATCTGCCAAATTAATGATATCTATCATTAAAAAAAAAGAATGTAAAACATGGTAAGTTTTTGCATATGGTTCATAAGGAATTATTCATTTATCACTGGAGAAAACCGATGGCTGATTAGTTGAAATAAAGAGGTTTCCAATACAAATCTTCGGTTGAATGCAGAACTATACCAAGTCCGAAATTCATACTTTTCAGGAGACACGTTTTTTTGAATAGTACAAAAGATGATTGAAAATATATAAAAATTCTTTCATTTTGAACTTCAACTTGAAGATCCTGATTGTTTTGTGATGGTCAAAATTTGCCCAAAAAGAAATTTCCGAAAAATTGGGACAAAATATAGCCTTTTACGGTAGTTCTACATATCAGAACTATTTTATGTCCACTTTCAACTGAACTATGTCCTTATGGTATGGGTCAGAACTATGCTATGTCTACTTTCAACTAAACTATGTCCTTATGTCAGGGTCAGAACTATGCTATGTCCACTTTCTCGCTAGATTGAACTATCACGTGAGTTTATATGAAATTGAAAAAGTGGGGTAAGGATATAAGATGGACTTGCAATACTTCTGCATCAGATGGAGTGTAGTATTAAGCATCTCTTTAGGCCATAAACCGATTTTCTGGAAAAATGGACTTGGGATAGTTCTGCATTCAACTGACGAAATTCGAATCAAAATTCGCCATCTATTTAGGAACAACCTGTAAATTTTTTTGTGAATAACTCAGAAAATATCCACTTTAGGGCAAGGGTGTGATGCATACACTCACATTATTTTTTAACGTAGATTCAATATCTGCCATAAAAAAATGGGGTTCTAATTTGAAAAAATTGATTTTTCACGATTTTGTCATCCCTAACTTTGAAAGCGATTTTTTCACCCCCTGTATCATGAATCGCGATTTCGATTTTTAAAGTGGATACATCAATCTTACATCTTGAAAAATCCCAAAAATGAAAATTTTCCATCCAAAAACCTCGAAGTTATTCTTGTTTCAGCGGAGCTCTATTTTTGATTTTTTTTTCGTATTTTTCCGCTCAGAGAGAATTTTCCAACCAAAACTGAAAAATGTTACATCAAAATATTTTGAAATTTTCTAAGGAATCTATTTCTGCAATAAAAAAATGGTGTTCTAATTTGAAAAACGGAAGTTGACGTCATTTCCGGAAAAACTGGAGGTGCTCATGCCTTGAAAATATTTTAGATTTCATCAGCATCGTGAAATACTTATAAGTGCTGAATTTCATGAAAATACGTTCAGTAGTTTCCCATATAAATATGGGTGAGGTTATACGATATACAACGCATCAGATAGAGAATTCTTCCCTCCAGTTGCACAGATGAATAGTCGAGATGAAGCCTGGTTCTCAGAGCTTCGACGTGGAGCTCGCGACAGTTATTCCACCAATCAGAGAATATCAACAAAACTTCCCCTGACCCCCTCCTTTTGGTTACTGGTTGTCAAAATCTGTAGCGACACGCCTCTTTTGTAGTTGAAATAAACCAACTTCACTTGTATTTCTGCGGCAGCGAGGGAGAAAATAGGAGAAGTGGGGATTGTCGCCGCCTTCACGTCGAAGCTCTGAGAACCAGGCTTAATCAAGAAGTTCTGTAACTGAATGAATTCCGTAGTCTTATTGCAATAATCTAGTCTTGTTTCTCTCTTATCGCAGTATGGTAGGGAACCTGCAGTAAACGTATAGAATTATTTCATTTGTCAGACTGCCCGTAATACTCTGTAACAAGGGCGTAGCCAGGAATTAATTTCGGGGGGGGTTTTGACATTTTTGCAATTGACTTTGTAGGTGCCGGGTGCAAAATGAAAGATTATTTTCGCAACAAAAAATAACTCTGAAACATTTCGGGGGGGGGTTTGAACCCCCAAAACCCCCCCCCCCTGGCTACGCCCTTGCTCTGTAATACCTGGGAATATAAATATTATCCGCAGTATTGAGAACAGAGAATTTCGAAACATTTAAGCTTAAAAGCCAGATGGCCCCATACATAGAACCTATTTCGTGTAACTTGATCCTGGGGTAAACAAATGGGTTCGTTATTGTGCGACCCGTCGAACTGTTTACAGTACGAACACTTAGTCGATCTATTTTATGTTCTGTGGTCGATACTTTGGTTTCAGCATATTTTGAAGGACCGATAATTAATAGGGTGATAATGTGCAGTTTTTTCGTGTTAAGTGGCCATGGGAACGCTTGGTTCCCAAGGAAGAAAATAGTTGATGTGGCGTTTTTCTATTGGGTAGGTCAAAGTCCAAAATGTCGAGAAAGGGGAAATTTTCGAAGAAGGGGGACGCTACAGAGCTTAGAAGGTTTTTGAAAAAGGTTTTAAGAGTCAGTTATCGTTTAGCGGTACTCGGTTAAGGTTCCTCAGGGAGGAAGTCTTCGGTCAAGAGTTACGGTTAGGGGGCTCGTTGGAGGAGTCAGTTTTAGGTCAGTCAGTGACGGTTAGGAGGCTCATTGGAAGAGTCTCAGGGAGTTGTGGTCAGAGTTTGGGGTTTAGAGTCACGTCGGAAAAATCGGTGGTACTTGGGCGTTCGAGGAAAACGTCGAGCGGAGGCTTAGTTAAATTCGCGAATTGTGGTGTTCGGGAGTGTAAAAGCAGAGCATACGTTTGTGTTTGTTCCCAGGTCAATAAAAAATAGGACGGGAAAAGGTAGGACTGTCCCATATTGAACACTAGGTGTATTCCCAGGTAGAACGGCGAGTCTCCCATTTGTTAGCTTTAGTTCTTTGTGATGGGTAACTCTAGTGATCGACGAAGTTTTATTGTTGTAATTTGTTACAAAGACTTTTACAAAGACTTGATGGTTGTTTGGATTGAGCTGACAATAAATTATGATGTGTCTCAAACTGAAACTGTACTCGAACTTTTTTTAATTTGGGGTGAAGAACTATTTATGTAAAACTATTATCTAAGTGGTCAGTAGCGTACCAATATCTCAATGGGATGATGGGTCTTATCTCTAGATGAAAGGTAAACGAAGCCTGGACTTTCTGGGTCCAGTTACAATTATCTGTATTATGGATGATGATTACTATTGTGGATGATACATTATGAATACACAAATATATCTTAATTTATGTTTGGAATGGCGCTATGTGACTTATGATATTGGCAATGATTTGAGATAAAGTGAAATAACAGTGGCGTAGCTTGATGGCTACTGGGTTGGTACATTACACCTTCCCCCTTAATTTAATTAAAAATTGAGTCAAGCGAAATTTTTAATTACAATACTAAGTAGAATTGAGTGGAGCAAAATTCTTAATCTTAAAGTACATGAATTAAAGTTTTAATCACAATACATAACATACACACATTAAAATATTTAGGAAAATAACACTTATAGTTTCAATTATGGTCTTTAATTTTTGCAATCCTAGCACTTCTACGAGGTTTCGTCGTTTCACCAGTTCCGATTGGTGAGTGTTCGTCTATATCCTCTAATTCTATTGTCGTTTCTCTCTCACGACTTTTACAAAAATTTAACGTTAGGCAATTAGTTATACAGTTATTTTCATGAGAATGTCTGAGTTTCAAGGGACTTCTACATCTGTTTTTTAAATACTTAAATAGTCTATAACCGACATATATCAGGGCAATCTTAAGAAGTGTACAGAGAATATAAACAACGTAACTGTTATTGGAGATTTGTGAGAAATAACTAGATTCTTGCAGTTTTTCAGCCATTCTGCTGATATCGTCTAGTTTGTGACTTGCCATTTTTAACGACTCTGTGTCGAGATTCACGGGACGGTAAGGGACAAAATGTATTGTTGCGTTATTTAACTTTTTTGTGTCCTCGCTACAGCAATCCACGAGGAGATCAAAAGGTGGTAATATCGAATTGAAGGAACTTTCTTTGATTGATACTTCGCTATTCAGTGTGACTGTAGACGAGTAAAGATCGCAATTAGAATTTAGGGTGATGATACCTGTAGAATTGAGAATTATTGTTTTTGGCGTTTCATTAATACAATTAATTGTTACATCTGTCCGGTCGGGCAACACATATATCCATGAGTTGGGTTTCTGTAATTTGTGCCAAATTTCGAAATTTCCCGGCATAATTCGTGTTTCACAAGAATCCGGAACTTTATCTATAGGGGTAAGAAGTTGGGTCTCACAAATCCTTCTGGTGTTCAACGAATATATAGGTTCTGAATTTTCGCAGATGATATCCGTACGAGAAATTGATTTACAAGCTCCTATATTTTTAAATAGGGTATAGGACATTTTTGTGACTGAAACAGCCAGATACTCGGCTGACGGTAAGATAAAAACAAAGTTTCCTGAAAATCGATGATGAACTGGTAAAGGAATTAAATTATATAGGGAAAAATCTGTATTCTCTACTATGGGTATTCTTATAACGAAGCATATTCGGTGAGGTGAGAGGTGATGTTTAATAGTTATAATGTCTAGGAATCTATGAGCTTCTTCGATGTTTAACGGAATTGGGTAAGAAGTTGAACTTTTTAGATGGAAAAGAGTTTTACGAAGTTCTATAATCATTTGAGGTGGAGTGATGACCAAAGGATGAAGTGTGTTTGACCTGGCAAATAGAATGGTATCAATCAGATTACTGAACTGGATTTCTAATTCAGTTGTCATTAGGGTTAAGATATTGAAATGTTCGTCTAAGGCTAATTTGAATTTTAAGTCAAAATATTGATTTGTGTTATTGATACTGAGATTCGAAATTTTCTCGAAATTTTCAACTAAAAATTTTTCGTTTCGGTTCAAATCATTCACGGTGTGATTGAAATTCGTTATGGTCGTTTTTACTACTTGAACTTGTTGTTTAAGGAGTTCTGCGAATTGATGTTCATTTCGGCCAACGCTGTTTATGGCGTTATTATAGAATTCTGCGTCTTGTTGGTCTAATGTTCCGAAGACCGTTTTGAGTCCTGTTCCAATCAAATCAAACCATCCTCTTTTGCTAATAGAGTGACTCATAAGGGATTCTAATGTTTCCTTTTGTTTTTCTAGATTGGGTATCAGTTTTCCTAAGACTTTTAATGATGTGGTACACGGAGCAAAACTTGATGCATGTAGTGGTTCGCATAATTCCTTCGTTTTACTGAAAGATTTCAAAATTATATCCAGTTTTTGGTCAAAAGAACTCCTATCGATGTAGGCTACAATGTCCCAGTATGAGTTGATAATTTTCACGTTTTTAATATGTTCGTAGTATAGGCCAGGGTTTCTAAGTATTGGCGTATTGATGTACTGCGGGGAAACTGCAGTGATCAGTATTGATCTGAAACATTAAGAAACTAGTTTAAGTATATAACAGAAATCTATTATAGGGTTGAAATTGGAGAGCGCTAATAAGCAGATTTTAATCTGTTCGCGTGTACTTTGATACTTTTATTTTTTACTTTGATCGTATAGTTGACTGGAGGGTTATACTGCAAAATTTCGTATGGTCCGGAGTAGCGATTTGTCAACTTCTTTGAAAGTCCGCGTTTGGTTTGCTCATTTTCGAGGTAAACATACTCTCCTACTTTAAAATTGACATCTCTTGCCTTTTTATCATATATTTGTTTGTTTTGTTCCTTCGATCTTATAAGGTTTTCTCTCGCTAATTCTTGAGATTTTCGGAGTTTCAACGTTAATTCGTCTATATAGTCGTCGTACGTATATTTGAATTCTGGAGACTTAGTTATGCTGGAAGGTAGGTTTGGTTTAACACCGAAAATTAATTCGAAAGGTGAGAATTTTGTTGAAGTATGAATAGTCGTGTTGTAACTGAACATACCGAATTCCAACCAATCGTCCCAGTCTGTTTGATTGTCCTTTATATAGTGTTTTAGGTAGTCCGCCAGGGTTGCGTGGCTTCTTTCCAACGCACCATTCGATTGAGGGTGATAAGCTGAACAATTTATGTGCTTGATTTTCAATAATTTTGAAATTTGCTTGAAGAGATCGGATGTAAACTCCTTTCCTTGATCTGTTACTATCACTCTAGGCAACCCAAATAAACATATGAAATTTTCGACAAAAATTTTGCCAATTGTGGCGGCTTCATGGTTTGGAATTGGAAATGCTCGGGAGAACTTAGTTAGGTCATCCTGCAAGGTAAGGATGAATCTATTTCCTCGTTCGGTTAAGGTGAGTGGACCCACTATATCTAAGAAAACCTTTTCAAATGCTGTGGTGCTAGTTGTCGTTATCTCCATTGGTTTTTTATGTTTTTTCCTTACAAGTTTATTCTGTTGACAGGAAACACAGGTTTTTATAAAGTTTTTGATATCCGTTTTCATTTTGTTCCATTTATATCGTTCCCTGATTCTTTTATAGGTTCTATGGAATCCGCTATGGCCTGCTATTGGATTGGAGTGACATTCCGTTAGAATTTGGTTAATTTGATCTGGTGTTGGAGTGATTAATGAATTATGGTGAATTGTAATTTGTACACCAATCTTTTGAAATATAAATCTGAACATTATTCTAATTTTATTCCATCTGACATTATCATATTTGTTCCCTATAGCTGCCATGTTTAAATTCTTGATGTTGTGCGTTTGAATTGAACTAGCTAGTTCGACGAGCAATAGATAAATGGATTCATATGAAGTAGACTCCCAATAGTTTTCTTTGTATATCGCGTAGAAGTATTTTCTACCATTATCCTCGAATACGTTGATTTCTCTCGACTCGAGATTATTTTTTATGTGTTCATACAATTTGTTATGACTCTTAAGGAATAATTCTACCGATCGATCCAATGACTCAAGGTCCTTCGGAAGGAAGATCGCAACATGATTTTTTGTAGAGCCAAGATCTTCTCCGGTTTCTTCAAAGTTGTTATTGACGATTACCTGACTTTTTGTAATTTCTAAGAATTCACTATATTTAGGGAAATGGTTTGAATCGAAGGTTCGGATGTTGCGATTAATTTGAGGACTATTTTGATTTTGAGGTGGAATTCTACTTAAAGCGTCCGCGTTACTATTGTATTTTCCTGGTTTGTATACTATATCGTAGTCGTATTCTTCTAACAGGAGTCTCCAACGGATTAGTCTGGATCCGGGATCTTTGACATTGAATAGCCAAGTGAGAGGTTTGTGGTCGCTTATAATAGTGAATTTTCGACCATACAAGTAGGGGCGAAAATGTCTTACACTCCAGACGATTGCTAGGAGTTCTCGCTCTGTTGTGGAATAATTGATTTCGGCTTTGTTTAATGTCCTGCTAGCGTACGATATTGGTAGGTCGATCGGGGGATCACCTTGTGAAAGAACTGAGCCTATCGCGAAGTTACTTGCGTCCGTGGTAAGAAAGAAGGGTTTGGAGAAATCGGGATACTTCAGTAAAGGTTCCGAACATAAAGCTGTTTTTAATTTTTCAAAGGCATCTTGTTGTGTGCTAGTCCAAGAAAATATAGAGTTTTTCTTCAGTAATTTTGTCAAGGGACTTGCTAGGGCGCTGAAATCCTTGATGAATCTGCGGTAAATGTTTTGATGTCTTTTGGAGATTCGGGAACGGGATATTTAGCAACTGCTTGAATTTTATCAGGATTTGGTTTTACTCCATCTTCCGTAATTAAATGACCTAGGTACATTACGTCGTGTTTGAGGAATTCACACTTGTCCGGTTGTACTTGAAGATTGAAGTCTGATAATCTTTGAAATACTTCTTTCAGTCTTTTATTATGATTTTCCAACGTATCTGCGAAGACAATTATATCGTCCAAATAGACAAAACATTTTATGTTTTGAATTCCGGTAAGCACGTTATTCATTGCTCTCTGAAAGGTGGACGGAGCGTTTCTCAAACCGAATGCCATCCTCTTGAATTGATAATGACCAGAAGGTGTTGAGAAAGCGGTTTTATCGGTATCTTTAGGATTCATTGGTATTTGATGAAAACCCGATGCTAGATCTATTACGCTAAAATATTTCGAATGTCCTAATTGATCGAGAATTTCTGAAATGTTGGGTATCGGAAACGAGTCGCCCACTGTGATTTCATTTAATTTGCGGTAATCTATGACTACACGCCATTTCTTTTTGCCTGATGCGTCTGACTTTTGGGAACTACCCAAACGGGAGCATTCCACGGAGAGTTTGATGGCTCGATTATATCTTCTTCTAACATTTTGTTTATTTGTCTATCTACTTCGGCTTTGTGAATTTCCGGAAATCTATATGTTTTGGCGTTTATAGGAACTGAGGATTTTGTATGAATTTCGTGCATTGTGGCGTTAGTAGCTGTGAGTTTGTCTCCTTCTAAGAAAAATATTTGATTAAATTCGTAACAAAGGTTTAGTAAACTAGATTTTTCTTCTTCATTCAAATGAGTAGTCCGGATCTGAGATTTAAGTTTTTCTAATCTATCAGCGGAGGAGTTGGAATTTTGAATATGATTTATTTGACGGTGTTGATTGGAATCATTATTATCGGGAATTGGTTCGAGAGTAACCTTTGGTTCTTCAATTTGCACTTCATTTTCGGAGGTATTCAAAATGGTTGTTAGCGCGTAACCGTTTCTGTCTACTTTTACGAGGCTAGGACATAATATGACATCTTCACGTATTTGAATTTTGGACAGATACCTTCTTTGTAGTTGGAGTTAATTATCTTTATCCTAATGACAGTTTCTGATCTAGAGTTTAGGGTTATATTATTTTGATTAGGAATGTGATTAGGTTTAGAGACTGATTCAGTAAGGGCGGATTCAATGTTGTCGTTTTTTTCGGTTTCAGTATCATAATCATCGTCGGATTTAATATTATTTTCTTCGTTGAATTCGAATGAATTTTGTATTGAACTTTTGGGAATTGGTTGACTTTCTTTTATTTCGGTCGCGATTTCAGAGTGAAGAAGAGGCAAAAATTGATTTTGTACTTGGAAAGTGTTATTCGAATAGTCCAAACTACACTGGAATTGTTTCACGAAGTCATTACCTATCAGTCCATCGTATGGGATTGGAAAATTATCCGGTACAACATGGAAGCAGTGACTTATAATAGTTCCACTTAGATCGAGATCTAAGAATGTGTAGCAGATTGTTTGAATTGGATTCGAGTTTGAGTGATCTATGCCCTTTAAGGTGATTTTATTATCTTTGTAACATAAGGCATCGCCTTCAAGTTTGCTGAGTTTAATAAGGGAAACATCCGCACCTGTGTCTAATAGAAATGAATTTGGATTATCGATAAGATGCGGGGATGAGATTTTTAGAAAAGTAGTTACAGCGAAGTTGACGGTTGCGATTCGGCCTGGATAATGCGGGCTGAACTCGAGCCGGCCGCTGGACGAGTGCCCATCGAGTTTAAATTATTCCCGAAATCATTTCTTTCCGATAGGTTATTGGAACCTCGGTATTTATTGGCAGAATTTTGGTTTCTATTGCGGTTATTAAATTCGCGTTTTCTGCATTCTGAAATGATGTGACCTGATTTCTTACAATAATTACAAAATTTGGTCGCTTGAGGAGAGCTTTGCGGTGGAGGGCCAGAACTACGATTTTGATTCCTTGGTGGATTTTCATTTTGCTGCGAGAAATGTCTTACATTACTAGGAGGATTTCTTCTTTGGTTAAAACGACAATTGGAAGTGTTATGGTTAGTTTTTTGACATATAGAACAAAATTTAGCGTTACTCACGGTTTGATATTTATGAATTTCGAGTTTCGACTTGAGTTCTTGTTCCTCGTTTAACGCGATCGCAATAGCTGATTCCAGAGAATCAGGTTTTTGTGATTTAACTAGAATGAGGAGGTCCTTTTGTAATCCCGTAATGAATACGTTCAGAGCCTGTTCGCGGAGGAGTTCGACACATGCTTCTCGTTTTTCTTTAGTGAACGTCGGATTTAATGAGTTAGTTAATTTCAAGTAACAATTTTCTACTCTATTAGAGTACGAAAGCACAGATTCGTTGTAATTTTGCCTGCAAGAATTTAGTTCGAGCTGCCATTGACAGCTTGTTCTTCTATCTGAATATGTTTCTAAAAGAAATTTACGTAGTTCACTCCAGTCATTGAATTCTCTGTTTCTTACGATTGCTCTTGCATTGTCAGTAAGACGCGTTTCTATCAGTGTGAATAGTAGGTGTTTCTGTTCTGGTTTTATTATCTGATTTGCCTTGTCGCAGTTGTCAATGAATTCATATAGTTTTGTTTTATTCCCATCGAATCTTATGATCATATCTTTTACATGTTCGAAGGAAACTGCCATATTAATATTTGAAAGATTTGAGGTAGTTTGTACCGGAACAGAATCACTTACGTTATTTAAATTAGGATATAACGGCATTTAAAAAGATGAAATGAGTACAATTATCAAAATATTTGAGTAGAGATTTTGAGGAAATGTTTTCTTCGCACTTACAAAAGCACAATTATTCTGCACATTTCTGTTGATCTTCTGGAATTCTCAATTGCTTCTTCTTAGAGTTGGAGTACGATGGAAAATATCCTTGGCTAGTCTTCTTCGTCCTAGAGTCGGTAGTACCTGTTCACTTTTTCCAGATCCAATGCTGTACTTCTTGATCTAAGAGCTGCACTTCTGGGCTGCTCTTCCTTGAGATCTTCTGTCGTACCTTTATGGATCCCACTTCTGACACCAGTTTGTGATGGGTAACTCTAGTGATCGACGAAGTTTTATTGTTGTAAATTGTTACAAAGACTTTTACAAAGACTTGATGGTTGTTTGGATTGAGCTGACAATAAATTATGATGTGTCTCAAACTGAAACTGTACTCGAACTTTTTTTAATTTGGGGTGAAGAACTATTTATGTAAAACTATTATCTAAGTGGTCAGTAGCGTACCAATATCTCAATGGGATGATGGGTCTTATCTCTAGATGAAAGGTAAACGAAGCCTGGACTTTCTGGGTCCAGTTACAATTATCTGTATTATGGATGATGATTACTATTGTGGATGATACATTATGAATACACAAATATATCTTAATTTATGTTTGGAATGGCGCTATGTGACTTATGATATTGGCAATGATTTGAGATAAAGTGAAATAACAGTGGCGTAGCTTGATGGCTACTGGGTTGGTACATTACATCTTTTCCAAGATTCATAACTGATAACAGTTTATTTTTCTTTGGTGATTGTTCAGAACAGAGTCTTCTTCAATAGATTAGTTGTATATATTTATATGGGTTTTTTTTATGTTTCCTAACTCCTCAGAAAAAGTTAACAGTAAGACTCCCTCTTCGTGCAGGGAGCACGGATCAACGTTTTCTTTCTGGCCTTAGGGTAGAAAAGAGAATTCCAATTATTTCAATTAGAAAAGTACATAGGTCGATTTGTACATCTGGTGACAGCGGTGGGATGTTACTTTTCTGAGGAGAAGGAATAGAAGAACGGAATTGACGTTAAATTCGGTAATTTTGGTTTTTTTTGAGCTAGTTTATTGAGCGAGATGCGGAAGTTTGAATTATAGGATAGTTTATTCGGAAATATGTACTTCAAAAATCTTTTTTTTGTTAGAAAATTCGTTGAGATAACCTCGAGGAATACACCTATTAATATAATAATTTTTTTTTTCAGCTCGATTTTATTGATTTTGGTTTTGTGCGATTAATGATTGTTTTTAATATGTTGGAGGGCGGCGTCTTTTGAAATTAATATTCAAATTTCACTAAATTAAATTCGGTTTTCTTGGAAAAATCTTTTAAACATTCGCGTTTGAGATCAGTCAGGTTGTGTAAGTTAATTGAGTCCATATTTTTTTTTTTTTTTGGAGAAAAAATTTCTAAAATTCATATCACAATTTTTTTTCCCTTGTTTTGTCAAAATGTTGAACACACCTGAACCAAATTCCTCAAATATCATGAGAGGCGTTGGAATGTATTCACTAGGTATGATAGCGACTACCTTAGATAATTTTTCTGGCAAGGAAGCGGCCAGATATTTTGATAAATTAGAATTGAGGTCTAAATTAGATAGTTGGACGGAAGAGGAAACTCTGAAACTTTTTAAGTTCAAACTCATAGGGGAAGCGTACACCTTTTTTAAATCCGACCCTGTATTGGATACACTGAATTATCAAGATTTAAAAACTCGATTACTACAGAAATTCACACCATTTCGATTACCTGGGGAAAACCAATGGAACTTGAGCAGGTGTTACCAAAAACACGACGAGGATGTTTCCTCATTTTGCACACGGCTCAGAATAATAGGGGCAAACTTATTGCAAGAAGATTTGGAGGGAGCCGCTGCAGAGGAGGAGGCTGGGATAAAAAAAAAATAAGGATCTAGTGTTAAATCAATTTAAATGGGTTTGAGGAAAGATTTGATGAAGGAAACGGGGGTTATGTTATTGCGAGAGGAGGATTTGGACTTAGAGAAAGCAGAGGAGTTGGTGAAACTTCAGGAGACAACTTTCATGATGTTACAAGGCCGTACTTCAAACATTAGAATATCGTCGGTTGAGAACGGGGAAGATGATTTTGGGGAAATTAACCACAAAAGGGTAAGCTGGAAGAGTCCAAGCAATAACAGGGGAAATGGATGTTACTCTTGCGGCAAACCAGGACATTTCGCGAGGGAATGTCGAGGAAAGCCTAGAAGAGGAGGGCGAAGCGAATGTTATTTCTGTCACGAAATAGGGCATTTTCTTAGAGAATGTCCCAGGAGGACCGGTAGAGGAGGTGAGAATCCAGAGAACTCGGGTTACAGGAATTGGAGGACACAGACAAGAGAAGGAAGAGAATTTAGGGGAGAAGAAAGGCAGAATTTAAACGGAAACGGCCAAAGTCCCACCGCCAGGACGGAAGCCAGGGATATGTAAGGCGGAATGATGAAAGGGGGATGTCAAAGGGACATTTATATGGGGGGAGAAGAAAAAGACAAAAACAAATTATGGTTATTCCCGAAATAAATTTGGTTAAGACAATGGATGTACCTCACCTAATTAAATTAAATGTGAATGGAAATTCAATACTTTGTTTGGTGGATACCGGAGCAGCAGTCACTCTTGTGAAGAAATGGCTGGTTTCAAAAAATCAGATTAGGCAGGATGGAATAGATAGGTATCGGTTAACTAGTGTAACGGGTCACAGTCTGCGAACGTGGGGCACTGCGAATATTTACGTAGGACCGGAAGGGGATACCTTGAGTACGACTTGGACTGCTGTCGTTTGCGACAATAATGCCTTAGGAGAATTTGAAATGATTTTGGGTAGGGATTTTCTTCACGCAAATGAGGCAACAATAAATTATGGGGAACAACTGTCCATCTCAATGTGGGGTAGAACGTTCAAACTTTTATGTAAGGGAGAAAACTATCATCATGAGGAGAAAAATATTATGGCATCGAATAGGTACCACCATTCAACGGAAAATTGTTGGAAAAACCCACAATCAAATAATCCGAATTATGTAAGTGAGGAAAAGCATGAAGAGAGGAAAATTGTTGAGAAGCTGAAAGAAAGGGACGCTAACACACAAGTAGAATACAGGGATTTAAGTGAATATAATTTGAGGGAAATTTCAGAAAATAAAGGGGACAAAATAATGGTCGCTTCGGTGGATACTTGTACTCAAACGGAGGAAACGCCAGTGAATATAGGGAATAACATAAGGAATATTATTTCTGGCGAAATACCAACGGAAACTCGTATGATGAAGACTAAACCACAGAAAAGATCGGAGGAAAATGGGAATTTAAGGTATAACATACAAAAACTTGAGGAGACTAGAATAGAACAGGAATTAGAAATTGGGGGAATTGATAAGGAAAATGAATTGAAATGGGAAACTGACATTATTTTGGAAGCTGGAGTTTCGATTCCAGCGCGTACAGAGGCTTTGATTCGAGGAAAGTTGAAAGAAAACATTCTGGGAAATTTCATGATTTGTGAAACGAAGGCATTAGGGAATGGACAGATTCATGTTGCAAATTGTCTATTGGAAAATTCAGAAAGGGTTTGGATTAGGGTGGTAAACATATCTTCGAACGAGGTCAGACTCATTAAACGACAACCCCTGGCTAAGGCAGTGTCATGTGATGTTATGGGAAAAACTGAACAAGGATCGGAAAATTTAATTGGGGGAATTAATCTGGAAAACGATGATTGGAGTAAAAGTGGATTCTATTTTGGACATTTGGATGAGGATACGCAAGCGAAATTAAAACAATTGATACAGGAATATCAAGATTTGTTCTTGAACGAAAATGATAGGTTGACCAGCACTACCAAGGTAAAACATAGCATAACTTTGGAGCCCGGATCTCAACCCCTTTGTAAAGCACCTTATAGAATTCCATATCATCAACGCGAAGTATTGCAAAAAGAAATCGATAGGTTGTTAGAAGCTGGAGTCATAAGACCTTCGTTTAGTCCGTGGTCCGCTCCTGTAGTTTTAGTTACGAAAAAATCACCAACTGGAGAAGAAAAAATAAGGATGTGCATCGATTACAGAGGTTTAAATGGAGTCACAAAAACTGAATATTATCCACTTCCAAATATTTCAGACTTAATTCAGGGATACAAGACCGGAAATGAGGCATTATTTTCTGTTATTGATGTAGCAGAGGCATATCATCAGATTGACATGGAGGAAAAGGATATTCCCTTGACAGGTTTCAGTACATTTCAGGGACATTACGAGTACGTGAAAATGCCATTTGGGTTGAAAAATGCTCCGTCCACGTTTCAACGATTTATGAATATTACCTTAGCGGGACTGGGAGATCTATGTATGGTATACCTAGATGATATCATCATATTCAATTCAACCGGAAAAGAAGACCATATAGGAAAATTGAGAAAAGTTTTTGAACGACTCAGGGAAGCGAATATCAAATTGAAACCGACAAAATGTAAACTTTTACTGAAAGAAGTGAAATATTTAGGCCACATGATTACTCAACAAGGAGTATTTCCGGATCCAGAAAAAATTGAATCTATTCACAATTTCCCCATTCCGAAAAACATCAAGGGAGTGAGATCATTCCTAGGTTTAGTTAATTGGTATAGGAGATTTATACCTAATGCTGCCGAATTAACTGCGCCACTGACTAATTTAACCAAAAAGGATGTTAAGTTTGAAATTACACCGGAAGTTTTGGAATCTATAAGTAAATTGAAGGATGTGTTGACTTCTGATAAAGTTTTAATATTCCCTGACTTCAGCCAACCATTTATAATAGCTACGGACGCCTCTGGGTTAGGAACGGGAGCGGTACTTAGTCAAATAAGGGATGGGCATGAACGGCCGATAGCATACGCGAGTAGGAATTTCAAAAAAGCTGAGTTGAACTATTCAACAACGGAAAAGGAACTTCTGGGGGTTATTTTTGGTATTCAGACTTTCAGATGTTACCTGTATGGGAAAAAATTCACAGTTATCACCGACCATCGACCACTGAAGTGGTTACTTACAATCAAGGACCCAGGATCTAGGTTGGCCAGGTGGGCAATGACCTTGGCTGAATACGACTTTACGATCATTCACAGGAAAGGTCGACTTCATGGAAATGCTGATGCACTGAGTCGGATGTTTAATAAGGATGAGCACTTTATTGACATGGAGTACGAGGAATTCGAGGAATACCGGACGGGTCAGCGAGTACCGGATATGGAAAATTTGACGGAAAAAGAGGGAAATATTTTTTCGGCTCCAGAACACTGGGCCTTGGCTCACTGCGTATCGAAGGATCTTGCAATGGGAGCGGGAATAGCATTGCAATTCAAGAAAATTTTTGGCTCAGTAGAAAAATTACGTCAACAGGACACAAAACGTCGGGGAAACGGCTGAATTAAATTTACCGGAAAGGAATGTGTATTATTTAGTGACAAAACCGAATTATTTCGATAAACCTTCATATCGGGGCATGTGGAACGCTCTTCGTAATTTAAGAAGATGCTGTGAGAAAAATAAGGACCGCTATTTAGCAATACCTAGGATGGGATGTGGATTGGATAAACTTGATTGGCAAAAAGTATCGGAAATGATTAAATTCATTTTTCATAATTCGAACATGGAAATCGACGTTTACACCGGTGCGGAAGTCATTGCAGCTATTACAGTACAGAATTCGGAATTTATCGAACCTGAGTGGGATCGGGAGAAGTTAAAAGGGCGCAGGAGAACGACGCATACTGTCAGGAAATTAGGAAAGATTTGACTATCAAAGCAGGAGAACAACACGACATGTACTACTTATCAAGGGATGGTATCTTGTATCGTACCGATCAAGAAGGGGATAAATTAATTGTGCCGAGGTCATACGTAATGAAAATAATGGGAGATTTTCACGATTCCCCTTTGGCAGGACATCAGGGACAACAAAAGACTTTAGGTAGTCTAAAACGGAGGTTTTTCTGGCCAAATATGCGTACGGATGTCATCGATTATTGTGCAAGTTGTGATGCTTGTAATCGAAGGAAAACTTCACCTCATCAGAAGAAAGCTCCTTTACAACATTTTACAGCTACTTCTGAACCTTGGGATTTAACGTCAATGGATATTGTAGGACCTCTTGTAACCTCTCTGAACGGAAATCGATACTTACTCACCTTCCAGGACTACTTTACTAAGTATGTTGAGGCCATACCCTTACCAGACCAAAAGGCGGAGACCATTGCTCGAGTTTTTGTTGAGCATGTTATTATTAGACATGGAGCCCCGAGGAAATTATTGACTGACAGAGGAGCGAATTTCACGTCAGCACTATTCAAGGAGGTGTGTAAAATTTTGGGGATCGAAAAGATCCAAACCTCTAGCTATGCACCCACATCAAATGGACAGATAGAGAGAATGCATAGAGTTCTGAAGGATATGTTGGCCCAATACATTAGTGGTAACCAACGAGACTGGGATAGCTGGATACCTTTTGTTTTAATGGCATACCGTGGAAGCATTCACAACACGACAGGGTACAGTCCATATTTTCTTTTACATGGGAGGGACCAAGTTCTCCCTATAGATAGTTTTTTAGAGTCTGGGAGACTTCGGTATGATTACGATGACAATTATGCTGCAGAATTGTTAGAGAGGTTAAGGGTGGTGTACAGAGACGTGTACCGAAATACGGAGGAAGCTAAGTGTGCGAGAATCAAAAGGTACAACAAGAAAACGGTTGAGCATCAATTCAAGTTAGGTGATTTGGTATATCTGAAAATGATGAATTTGAAAAAGGGTTTATCGAAGAAATTAATGAAAAGTTGGGATGGGCCTTATAGGATTATTGAGATGGTTGGTCCGGTAACATGCAAAATCAGACAATGCGGAGGACGAGATGAACAGACTGTTCATGTGAATAGGTTAAAACGCTTCATCACTAGAAAAATGGGTAGAAGCTCGCCAAATAGGGAATATGAAGTATTAGAGCAACAGGAGCAACAGGAATCTGAAGATGAACAAGATCAAAGGGGTAGATTTCACCCAATGATGATACCCCAATGGGACAGGGATTCTGAACGGGTTCAAGAAGGATTTTCTAGTGAAGAAAGCGAAGAGGAAGTTGAAATTGAGGAAAGTTCTGATGATGACTACAGAACTGAACAAGTACAGCTGAGGAGATCTAGTAGAGTGAGGAGATCTCCCGACAGATTAGGGAGTTGGGAATACTACTAAGTCCCTAGATCAAAGGGTAGCATGGGACATCGCCTCTTCAGTCCTCAGGAAATTTGAATCGGTTCCTGCTCAATGTAGATTCTAGGGGTTCATCACACCCGGTGAACCGTTATCTAAACCACTCCCCTTCCCTTTTTTTGTCATTACTACATCCCTATCCCTATTTTTTCTTGATTTTTTTTCTCAGTTTTTAAATTGAAGAAGAATTTTAGAGTCAAATGAATTCCATGAAAATTAAAGTTTCATGGAGATGAATGGACGGAATAAAAATTATCGTTTTGGTCTCTACTATAGTAAGGTGAAGGAGAGCACAACGCTTTGAAAACGTTATGTAGTTATGTATGTTCCTCAGCGATAGGATAATTTAAAAGTTGATTTTGAAAACACATACTTATGATTGCTAATTTATATTTTTTGTGGATCAATTATTGATTTTTTTTCCCATTATGTTGCATAATGTTTGTGGATTGTTGAATAAAATATTTGTATATATTCGAACATAAATGAGGTTCTTGAAATATTTTTATATAGGTTATTTTAATTTCGGATTTAGAGACAATAATTATTTGACCCAGTTGTTTTGTTTGTGCGTTCATTCACCTCAGATGACTAGGTTACCAGATGCAGTCCCTAAGGCAGTCATCGTGCCATCAGCAAGGAACTAACCTTTGTTGTGACCGCCTAAATAGCACCCAATATCTATATTTCTCCCGTGAAAACCGATACAAGGGACTAAAGTATCCCATACACTGTCGGTCGAATTGGTGATGCCGTGCTAGTGCCCATAAACTAAACAGACTATAAAATAGTGTATCGAACGAAGTCGAACGTTTACGGATATTATGAACTTTTGAGCCAAATGTGAAGTAAAATTTTGTCGTAATAATAACTGAGTTAGGCAGTTCATAATTAACATTGCCTTGAGAAAAGCGCGAGATCCCAATTATGAAGACAAAAATGGAGCAAGGAAATAGTTACAGAAGGCAGCGAGAAGCGGAAAAGCGTTTTTTTTTTATAGTAGAAGCAGTCTATGAAGGATGACCAAATCAGTGGAGGAGTTGAGCATATTGGAAACAGAAGAAGAAACCTCAGACTGAAGAAAAAGAGGACATTGTGTTAAGAAATATAGATTGAATATAGAGATGAATCATACTCTGTTTAGACACAATACCAATATATGTTGTGGAAGGTTCGATGGGAGATAATCTCCGCCAATCTCAGTTAGGTTACGCCACTGGTTCGAGAAGACGTTCGTGTTAAGACAATTATAAGTTCGGTGAAGTGCGACATGGGTGTATCAAATTTCCATTTGTGATAGACAAATACCTCGAATGGACATCGACTGAGCAGTGCCGTGCATATATCCCTCGAACTGATCGATAATAATGGACGATAAAATAAATGTTCGAAAACCCATCCTGACGAAAAACCATGGGTTTTTTTTTAATATTGGGTTGCTATTAGAAGGTGGTTTACTAAAGGTTATTTCTATAATATGGTTTTACAATAGTAGGAAACGAGAAGGAACGAGATTCTACCAAGGAAGTGCGTGAAATTTTATGTGAAAGTCAATTGCGAAAAAGTGTCGGTGTAAAATGAACACCCCTGTGGTTTCTGTATTGGTTTTGTAGAATATTGTATTAGTATATCTATGGGTAATGATAATCTGTTCATTGTTTGAATTGCATGATTTTGTTTTGAGTTTGGCGCTGAAGGAACATACCACTGTAGTTTGCAAAAAAAAAAATTATGTGTATAGTCATGTGTTTTAATTGTTATTTTAGCATTTTGATTTTTTTTTGTATATGTGTGTTGAGAGGAAAAGTATTGGCTCTGTAATGCCAAGACTTTTTCATTGGAGGAGAGTGATGTAATACCTGGGAATATAAATATTATCCGCAGTATTGAGAAAAGAGAATTTCGAAACATTTAAGCTTAAAAGCCAGATGGCCCCATACATAGAACCTATTTCGTGTAACTTGATCCTGGGGTAAACAAATGGGTTCGTTATTGTGCGACCCGTCGAACTGTTTACAGTACGAACACTTAGTCGATCTATTTTATGTTCTGTGGTCGATACTTTGGTTTCAGCATATTTTGAAGGACCGATAATTAATAGGGTGATAATGTGCAGTTTTTTCGTGTTAAGTGGCCATGGGAACGCTTGGTTCCCAAGGAAGAAAATAGTTGATGTGGCGTTTTTCTATTGGGTAGGTCAAAGTCCAAAATGTCGAGAAAGGGGAAATTTTCGAAGAAGGGGGACGCTACAGAGCTTAGAAGGTTTTTGAAAAAGGTTTTAAGAGTCAGTTATCGTTTAGCGGTACTCGGTTAAGGTTCCTCAGGGAGGAAGTCTTCGGTCAAGAGTTACGGTTAGGGGGCTCGTTGGAGGAGTCAGTTTTAGGTCAGTCAGTGACGGTTAGGAGGCTCATTGGAAGAGTCTCAGGGAGTTGTGGTCAGAGTTTGGGGTTTAGAGTCACGTCGGAAAAATCGGTGGTACTTGGGCGTTCGAGGAAAACGTCGAGCGGAGGCTTAGTTAAATTCGCGAATTGTGGTGTTCGGGAGTGTAAAAGCAGAGCATACGTTTGTGTTTGTTCCCAGGTCAATAAAAAATAGGACGGGAAAAGGTAGGACTGTCCCATATTGAACACTAGGTGTATTCCCAGGTAGAACGGCGAGTCTCCCATTTGTTAGCTTTAGTTCTTTTCCAAGATTCATAACTGATAACAGTTTATTTTTCTTTTGGTGATTGTTCAGAACAGAGTCTTCTTCAATAGATTAGTTGTATATATTTATATGGGTGTTTTTTTTTATGTTTCCTAACTCCTCAGAAAAAGTTAACAGTAAGACTCCCTCTTCGTGCAGGGAGCACGGATCAACGTTTTCTTTCTGGCCTTAGGGTAGAAAAGAGAATTCCAATTATTTCAATTAGAAAAAGTACATAGGTCGACTTGTACATCTGGTGACAGCGGTGGGATGTTACTTTTCTGAGGAGAAGGAATAGGAGAACGGAATTGACGTTAAATTCGGTAATTTTGTTTTTTTTTTGAGCTAGTTTAATGAGCGAGATGCGGAAGTTTGAATTATAGGATAGTTTATTCGGAAATATGTACTTCAAAAATCTTTTTTTGTTAGAAAATTCGTTGAGATAACCTCGAGGAATACACCTATTAATATAATAATTTTTTTTTTCAGCTTGATTTGTTTATTGATTTTGGTTTTGTGCGATTAATGATTGTTTTTAATATGTTGGAGGGCGGCGTCTTTTGAAATTAATATTCAAATTTCACTAAATTAAATTCGGTTTTCTTGGAAAATTTTTTTAAACATTCGCGTTTGAGATCAGTCAGGTTGTGTAAGTTAATCGAGTCCATATTTTTTTTTTTGGAGAAAAAAATTTCTAAAAATCATATCACAATTTTTTTTCTTTTCCCTTGTTTTGTCAAAATGTTGAACACACCTGACCCAAATTCCTCAAATATCATGAGAGGCGTTGGAATGTATTCACTAGGTATGATAGCGACTACCTTAGATAATTTTTCTGGCAAGGAAGCGGCCAGATATTTTGATAAATTAGAATTGAGGTCTAAATTAGATAGTTGGACGGAAGAGGAAACTCTGAAACTTTTTAAGTTCAAACTCATAGGGGAAGCGTACACCTTTTTTAAATCCGACCCTGTGTTGGATACACTGAATTATCAAGATTTAAAAACTCGATTACTACAGAAATTCACACCATTTCGATTACCTGGGGAAAATCAATGGAACTTGAGCAGGTGTTACCAAAAACACGACGAGGATGTTTCCTCATTTTGCACACGGCTCAGAATAATAGGGGCAAACTTATTGCGAGAAGATTTGGAGGGAGCCGCTGCAGGGGAGGAGGCTGGGATAAAAAAAAAAATAAGGATCTAGTGTTAAATCAATTTAAAATGGGTTTGAGGAAAGATTTGATGAAGGAAACGGGGGTTATGTTATTGCGAGAGGAGGATTTGGACTTAGAGAAAGCAGAGGAGTTGGTGAAACTTCAGGAGACAACTTTCATGATGTTACAAGGCCGTACTTCAAACATTAGAATATCGTCGGTTGAGAACGGGGAAGATGATTTTGGGGAAATTAACCATAAAAGGGTAAGCTGGAAGAGTCCAAGCAATAACAGGGGAAATGGATGTTACTCTTGCGGCAAACCAGGACATTTCGCGAGGGAATGTCGAGGAAAGCCTAGAAGAGGAGGGCAAAGCGAATGTTATTTCTGTCACGAAATAGGGCATTTTCTTAGAGAATGTCCCAGGAGGACCGGTAGAGGAGGTGAGAGTCCAGAGAACTCGGGTTACAGGAATTGGAGGACACAGACAAGAGAAGGAAGAGAATTTAGGGGAGAAGAAAGGCAGAATTTAAACGGAAACGGCCAAAGTCCCACCGCCAGGACGGAAGCCAGGGATATGTAAGGCGGAATGATGAAAGGGGGATGTCAAGGGGACATTTATATGGGGGGAGAAGAAAAAGACAAAAACAAATTATGGTTATTCCCGAAATAAATTTGGTTAAGACAATGGATGTACCTCACCTAATTAAATTAAATGTGAATGGAAATTCAATACTTTGTTTGGTGGATACCGGAGCAGCAGTCACTCTTGTGAAGAAATGGCTGGTTTCAAAAAATCAGATTAGGCAGGATGGAATAGACAGGTATCGGTTAACTAGTGTAACGGGTCACAGTCTGCGAACGTGGGGCACTGCGAATATTTACGTAGGACCGGAAGGGGATACCTTGAGTACGACTTGGACTGCTGTCGTTTGCGACAATAATGCCTTAGGAGAATTTGAAATGATTTTGGGTAGGGATTTTCTTCACGCAAATGAGGCAACAATAAATTATGGGGAACAACTGTCCATCTCAATGTGGGGTAGAACGTTCAAACTTTTATGTAAGGGCGAAAACTATCATCATGAGGAGAAAAATATTATGGCATCGAATAGGTACCACCATTCAACGGAAAATTGTTGGAAAAACCCACAATCAAATAATCCGAATTATGTAAGTGAGGAAAAGCATGAAGAAAGGAAAATTGTTGAGAAGCTGAAAGAAAGGGACGCTAGCACACAAGTAGAATACAGGGATTTAAGTGAATATAATTTGAGGGAAATTTCGGAAAATAAAGGGGACAAAATAATGGTCGCTTCGGTGGATACTTGTACTCAAACGGAGGAAACACCAGTGAATATAGGGAATAACATAAGGAATATTATTTCTGGCGAAATACCAACGGAAACTCGTATGATGAAGACTAAACCACAGAAAAGATCGGAGGAAAATGGGAATTTAGGGTATAATATACAAAAAGTTGAGGAGACTAGAATAGAACAGGAATTAGAAATTGGGGAAATTGATCAGGAAAATGAATTGAAATGGGAAACTGACATTATTTTGGAAGCTGGAGTTTCGATTCCAGCGCGTACAGAGGCTTTGATTCGAGGAAAGTTGAAAGAAAACATTCAGGGAAATTTCATGATTTGTGAAACGAAGGCATTAGGGAACGGACAGATTCATGTTGCAAATTGTCTATTGAAAATTCAGAAAGGGTTTGGATTAGGGTGGTAAACATATCTTCGAACGAGGTCAGACTCATTAAACGACAACCCCTGGCTAAGGCAGTGTCATGTGATGTTATGGGAAAAACTGAACAAGGATCGGAAAATTTAATTGGGGAATTAATCTGGAAAACGATGATTGGAGTAAAAGTGGATTCTATTTTGGACATTTGGATGAGGATACGCAAGCGAAATTAAAACAATTGATACAGGAATATCAAGATTTGTTCTTGAACGAAAATGATAGGTTGACCAGCACTACCAAGGTAAAACATAGCATAACTTTGGAGCCCGGATCTCAACCCCTTTGTAAAGCACCTTATAGAATTCCATATCATCAACGCGAAGTATTGCAAAAAGAAATCGATAGGTTGTTAGAAGCTGGAGTCATACGACCTTCGTTTAGTCCGTGGTCCGCCCCTGTAGTTTTAGTTACGAAAAAATCACCAACTGGAGAAGAAAAAATAAGGATGTGCATCGATTACAGAGGTTTAAATGGAGTCACAAAAACTGAATATTATCCACTTCCAAATATTTCAGACTTAATTCAGGGATACGAGACCGGAAATGAGGCATTGTTTTCTGTTATTGATGTAGCAGAGGCATATCATCAGATTGACATGGAGGAAAAGGATATTCCCTTGACAGGTTTCAGTACATTTCAGGGACATTACGAGTACGTGAAAATGCCATTTGGGTTGAAAAATGCTCCGTCCACGTTTCAACGATTTATGAATATTACCTTAGCGGGACTGGGAGATCTATGTATGGTATACCTAGATGATATCATCATATTCAATTCAACCGGAAAAGAAGACCATATAGGAAAATTGAGAAAAGTTTTTGAACGACTCAGGGAAGCGAATATCAAATTGAAACCGACAAAATGTAAACTTTTACTGAAAGAAGTGAAATATTTAGGCCACATGATTACTCAACAAGGAGTATTTCCGGATCCAGAAAAAATTGAATCTATTCACAATTTCCCCATTCCGAAAAACATCAAGGGAGTGAGATCATTCCTAGGTTTAGTTAATTGGTATAGGAGATTTATACCTAATGCTGCCGAATTAACTGCGCCACTGACTAATTTAACCAAAAAGGATGTTAAGTTTGAAATTACACCGGAAGTTTTGGAATCTATAAGTAAATTGAAGGATGTGTTGACTTCTGATAAAGTTTTAATATTCCCTGACTTCAGCCAACCATTTATAATAGCTACGGACGCCTCTGGGTTAGGAACGGGAGCGGTACTTAGTCAAATAAGGGATGGGCATGAACGGCCGATAGCATACGCGAGTAGGAATTTCAAAAAAGCTGAGTTGAACTATTCAACAACGGAAAAGGAACTTCTGGGGGTTATTTTTGGTATTCAGACTTTCAGATGTTACCTGTATGGGAAAAAATTCACAGTTATCACCGACCATCGACCACTGAAGTGGTTACTTACAATCAAGGACCCAGGATCTAGGTTGGCCAGGTGGGCAATGACCTTGGCTGAATACGACTTTACGATCATTCACAGGAAAGGTCGACTTCATGGAAATGCTGACGCTCTGAGTCGGATGTTTAATAAGGATGAGCACTTTATTGACATGGAGTACGAGGAATTCGAGGAATACCGGACGGGTCACCGAGTACCGGATATGGAAAATTTGACGGAAAAAGAGGGAAATATTTTTTCGGCTCCAGAACACTGGGCCTTGGCTCACTGCGTATCGAAGGATCTTGCAATGGGAGCGGGAATAGCATTGCAATTCAAGAAAATTTTTGGCTCAGTAGAAAAATTACGTCAACAGGACAAAAACGTCGGGGAAACGGCTGAATTAAATTTACCGGAAAGGAATGTGTATTATTTAGTGACAAAACCGAATTATTTCGATAAACCTTCATATCGGGGCATGTGGAACGCTCTTCGTGATTTAAGAAGATGCTGTGAGAAAAATAAGGACCGCTATTTAGCAATACCTAGGATGGGATGTGGATTGGATAAACTTGATTGGCAAAAAGTATCGGAAATGATTAAATTCATTTTTCATAATTCGAACATGGAAATCGACGTTTACACCGGTGCGGAAGTCATTGCAGCTATTACAGTACAGAATTCGGAATTTATCGAACCTGAGTGGGATCGGGAGAAGTTAAAAAGGGCGCAGGAGAACGACGCATACTGTCAGGAAATTAGGAAAGATTTGACTATCAAAGCGGGAGAACAACACGACATGTACTACTTATCAAGGGATGGTATCTTGTATCGTACCGATCAAGAAGGGGATAAATTAATTGTGCCGAGGTCATACGTAATGAAAATAATGGGAGATTTTCACGATTCCCCTTTGGCAGGACATCAGGGACAACAAAAGACTTTAGGTAGTCTAAAACGGAGGTTTTTCTGGCCAAATATGCGTACGGATGTCATCGATTATTGTGCAAGTTGTGATGCTTGTAATCGAAGGAAAACTTCACCTCATCAGAAGAAAGCTCCTTTACAACATTTTACAGCTACTTCTGAACCTTGGGATTTAACGTCAATGGATATTGTAGGACCTCTTGTAACCTCTCTGAACGGAAATCGATACTTACTCACCTTCCAGGACTACTTTACTAAGTATGTTGAGGCCATACCCTTACCAGACCAAAAGGCGGAGACCATTGCTCGAGTTTTTGTTGAGCATGTTATTATTAGACATGGAGCCCCGAGGAAATTATTGACTGACAGAGGAGCGAATTTCACGTCAGCACTATTCAAGGAGGTGTGTAAAATTTTGGGGATCGAAAAGATCCAAACCTCTAGCTATGCACCCACATCAAATGGACAGATAGAGAGAATGCATAGAGTTCTGAAGGATATGTTGGCCCAATACATTAGTGGTAACCAACGAGACTGGGATAGCTGGATACCTTTTGTTTTAATGGCATATCGTGGAAGCATTCACAACACGACAGGGTACAGTCCATATTTTCTTTTACATGGGAGGGACCAAGTTCTCCCTATAGATAGTTTTTTAGAGTCTGGGAGACTTCGGTATGATTACGATGACAATTATGCTGCAGAATTGTTAGAGAGGTTAAGGGTGGTGTACAGAGACGTGTACCGAAATACGGAGGAAGCTAAGTGTGCGAGAATCAAAAGGTACAACAAGAAAACGGTTGAGCATCAATTCAAGTTAGGTGATTTGGTATATCTGAAAATGATGAATTTGAAAAAGGGTTTATCGAAAAAATTAATGAAAAGTTGGGATGGGCCTTATAGGATTATTGAGATGGTTGGTCCGGTAACATGCAAAATCAGACAATGCGGAGGACGAGATGAACAGACTGTTCATGTGAATAGGTTAAAACGCTTCATCACTAGAAAAATGGGTAGAAGCTCGCCAAATAGGGAATATGAAGTATTAGAGCAACAGGAGCAACAGGAATCTGAAGATGAACAAGATCAAAGGGGTAGATTTCACCCAATGATGATACCCCAATGGGACAGGGATTCTGAACGGGTTCAAGAAGGATTTTCTAGTGAAGAAAGCGAAGAGGAAGTTGAAATTGAGGAAAGTTCTGATGATGACTACAGAACTGAACAAGTACAGCTGAGGAGATCTAGTAGAGTGAGGAGATCTCCCGACAGATTAGGGAGTTGGGAATACTACTAAGTCCCTAGATCAAAGGGTAGCATGGGACATCGCCTCTTCAGTCCTCAGGAAATTTGAATCGGTTCCTGCTCAATGTAGATTCTAGGGGTTCATCACACCCGGTGAACCGTTATCTAAACCACTCCCCTTCCCTTTTTTTTCCATTACTACATCCCTATTTTTTCTAGATTTTTTTTCTCAGTTTTTAAATTGAAATTCAGAAGAATTTTAGAGTTAAATGAATTCCATGAAAATTAAAGTTTCATGGAGATGAATGGACGGAATAAAAATTATCGTTTTGGTCTCTACTATAGTAAGGTGAAGGAGAGCACAACGCTTTGAAAACGTTATGTAGTTATGTATGTTCCTCAGCGATAGGATAATTTAAAAGTTGATTTTGAAAACACATACTTATGTTGCTAATTTATATTTTTGTGGATCAAGTATTGATTTTTTTTCCCATTATGTTGCATAATGTTTGTGGATTGTTGAATAAAATATTTGTATATATTCGAACATAAATGAGGTTCTTGAAATATTTTTATATAGGTTATTTTAATTTCGGATTTAGAGACAATAATTATTTGACCCAGTTGTTTTGTTTGTGCGTTCATTCACCTCAGATGACTAGGTTACCAGATGCAGTCCCTAAGCAGTCATCGTGCCATCAGCAAGGAACTAACCTTTGTTGTGACCGCCTAAATAGCACCCAATATCTATATTTCTCCCGTGAAAACCGATACAAGGGACTAAAGTATCCCATACACTGTCGGTCGAATTGGTGATGCCGTGCTAGTGCCCATAAACTAAACAGACTATAAAATAGTGTATCGAACGAAGTCGAACGTTTACGGATATTATGAACTTTTGAGCCAAATGTGAAGTAAAATGATTTGTCGTAATAATAACTGAGTTAGGCAGTTCATAATTAACATTGCCTTGAGAAAAGCGCGAGATCCCAATTATGAAGACAAAAATGGAGCAAGGAAATAGTTACAGAAGGCAGCGAGAAGCGGAAAAGCGTTTTTTTATAGTAGAAGCAGTCTAAGAAGGATGACCAAATCAGTGGAGGAGTTGAGCATATTGGAAACAGAAGAAGAAACCTCAGAATGAAGAAAAAGAGGACATTGTGTTAAGAAATATAGATTGAATATAGAGATGAATCATACTCTGTTTAGACACAATACCAATATATGTTTGTGGAAGGTTCGATTGGGAGATAATCTCCGCCAATCTCAGTTAGGTTACGCCACTGGTTCGAGAAGACGTTCGTGTTAAGACAATTATAAGTTCGGTGAAGTGCGACATGGGTGTATCAAATTTCCATTTGTGATAGACAAATACCTCGAATGGACATCGACTGAGCAGTGCCGTGCATATATCCCTCGAACTGATCGATAATAATGGACGATAAAATAAATGTTCGAAAACCCATCCTGACGAAAAACCATGGGTTTTTTTTTAATATTGGGTTGCTATTAGAAGGTGGTTTACTAAAGGTTATTTCTATAATATGGTTTTACAATAGTAGGAAACGAGAAGGAACGAGATTCTACCAAGGAAGTGCGTGAAATTTTATGTGAAAGTCAATTGCGAAAAAGTGTCGGTGTAAGATGAACACCCCTGTGGTTTCTGTATTGGTTTTGTAGAATATTGTATTAGTATATTTATGGGTAATGATAATCTGTTCATAGTTTGAATTGCATGATTTTGTTTTGAGTTTGGCGCTGAAGGAACATACCACTGTAGTTTGCGAAAAAGTATGTGTAGTCATGTGTTTTTAATTGTTATTTTAGCATTTTGATTTTTTTTTGTATATGTGTGTTGAGAGGAAAAGTATTGGCTCTGTAATGCCAAGACTTTTTCATTGGGGAGAGTGATGTAATACCTGGGAATATAAATATTATCCGCAGTATTGAGAAAAGAGAATTTCGAAACATTTAAGCTTAAAAGCCAGATGGCCCCATACATAGAACCTATTTCGTGTAACTTGATCCTGGGGTAAACAAATGGGTTCGTTATTGTGCGACCCGTCGAACTGTTTACAGTACGAACACTTAGTCGATCTATTTTATGTTCTGTGGTCGATACTTTGGTTTCAGCATATTTTGAAGGACCGATAATTAATAGGGTGATAATGTGCAGTTTTTTCGTGTTAAGTGGCCATGGGAACGCTTGGTTCCCAAGGAAGAAAATAGTTGATGTGGCGTTTTTCTATTGGGTAGGTCAAAGTCCAAAATGTCGAGAAAGGGGAAATTTTCGAAGAAGGGGGACGCTACAGAGCTTAGAAGGTTTTTGAAAAAGGTTTTAAGAGTCAGTTATCGTTTAGCGGTACTCGGTTAAGGTTCCTCAGGGAGGAAGTCTTCGGTCAAGAGTTACGGTTAGGGGGCTCGTTGGAGGAGTCAGTTTTAGGTCAGTCAGTGACGGTTAGGAGGCTCATTGGAAGAGTCTCAGGGAGTTGTGGTCAGAGTTTGGGGTTTAGAGTCACGTCGGAAAAATCGGTGGTACTTGGGCGTTCGAGGAAAACGTCGAGCGGAGGCTTAGTTAAATTCGCGAATTGTGGTGTTCGGGAGTGTAAAAGCAGAGCATACGTTTGTGTTTGTTCCCAGGTCAATAAAAAATAGGACGGGAAAAGGTAGGACTGTCCCATATTGAACACTAGGTGTATTCCCAGGTAGAACGGCGAGTCTCCCATTTGTTAGCTTTAGTTCTTTTCCAAGATTCATAACTGATAACAGTTTTTTTTCTTTTGGTGATTGTTCAGAACAGAGTCTTCTTCAATAGATTAGTTGTATATATTTATATGGGTGTTTTTTTTATGTTTCCTAACTCCTCAGAAAAAGTTAACAGTAAGACTCCCTCTTCGTGCAGGGAGCACGGATCAACGTTTTCTTTCTGGCCTTAGGGTAGAAAAGAGATTTAAGAGTGGAGAATTCCAATTATTTCAATTAGAAAAGTACATAGTGTCGCTTTGTACATCTGGTGACAGCGGTGGGATGTTACTTTTTTTCTGAAGGATAAGGAATAGAAGAACGGATTGACGTTAAATCGGTAAATTTGGTTTTTTTTGAGCTAGTTTATTGAGCGAGATGCGGAAGTTTGAATTATAGGATAGTTTTATTATTCGGAAATATGTTTAAACTTTCAAATCTTTTTTTTTGTTAGAAAAATTCGTTGAGATAACCTCGAGGATACACCTATTAATATAATAATTTTTTTTTTTTTTTCAGCTCGATTTTTATTGATTTTTGGTTTTGTGCGATTAATGATTGTTTTTAATATGTTGAGGGCGGCGTCTTTTGAAATTATATTCAAGTTTTCACTAAATTAAATTCGTTTTCTTGGAAATCTTTTAAATATTCGCGTTTGAGATCAGTCAGGTTGTGTAAGTAATTGAGTCCATATTTTTTTTTTTGGAGAAAAATTTTCTAATTCATATCACATTTTTTCTTTTCCCTTGTTTTTGTCAAAATGTTGAACACACCTGACCCAATTCCTCAAATATCATGAGAGGCGTTTGGAAGTATTCACTAGGTATGATAGCGACTACCTTAGATAATTTTTTCTGGCAAGGAAGCGGCCAGATTTTTGATAAATTAGAATTGAGGTCTAAATTAGATAGTTGGACGGAAGAGGAAACTCTGAAACTTTTTAAGTTCCAACTCATAGGGGAAGCGTACACCTTTTTTAAATCCGACCCTGTATTGGATACACTGAATTATCAAGATTTAAAAACTCGATTACTACAAAATTCACACCATTTCGATTACCTGGGGAAAACCAATGGAACTTGAGCAGGTGTTACCAAAAACACGACGAGGATGTTTTCCTCATTTTGCACACGGCTCAGAATAATAGGGGCAAACTTATTGCAGAAGATTTGGAGGGAGCCGCTGCAGAGGAGGAGGCTGGGATAAAAAAAAAAAAGGATCTAGTGTTAAATCAATTTAAAATGGGTTTGAGGAAAGATTTGATGAAGGAAACGGGGGTTATGTTATTGCGAGAGGAGGATTTGGACTTAGAGAAAGCAGAGGAGTTGGTGAAACTTCAGGAGACAACTTTCATGATGTTACAAGGCCGTACTTCAAACATTAGAATATCGTCGGTTGAGAACGGGGAAGATGATTTTGGGGAATTAACCACAAAGGGTAAGCTGGAAGAGTCCAAGCAATAACAGGGAATGGATGTTACTCTTGCGGCAAACCAGGACATTTCGCGAGGGAATGTCGAGGAAAGCCTAGAAGAGGAGGGCGAAGCGAATGTTATTTCTGTCACGAAATAGGGCATTTTCTTAGAGAATGTCCCAGAGACCGGTAGAGGAGAGTGAGAGTCCAGAGAAGGAACTCGGGTTACAGGAATTGGAGGACACAGACAAGAGAAGGAAGAGAATTTAGGGGAGAAGAAAGGCAGAATTTAAACGGAAACGGCCAAAGTCCCACCGCCAGGACGGAAGCCAGGGATATGTAGGCGGAATGATGAAATGGGATGTCAAAGGGACATTTATATGGGGGGAGAAGAAAAAGACAAAAACAAATTATGGTTATTCCCGAAATAAATTTGTTAAGACAATGGATGTACCTCACCTAATTAAATTAAATGTGAATGGAAATTCAATACTTTGTTTGGTGGATACCGGAGCAGCAGTCACTCTTGTGAAGAAATGGCTGGTTTCAAAAAATCAGATTAGGCAGGATGGAATAGATAGGTATCGGTTAACTAGTGTAACGGTCACAGTCTGCGAACGTGGGGCACTGCGAATATTTACGTAGGACCGGAAGGGGATACCTGAGTACGACTTGGACTGCTGTCGTTTGCGACAATAATGCCTTAGGAGAATTTGAAATGATTTTGGGTAGGGATTTTCTTCACGCAAATGAGGCAACAATAATTATGGGGAACAACTGTCCATCTCAATGTGGGGTAGAACGTTCAAACTTTTATGTAAGGGAGAAAACTATCATCATGAGGAGAAAAATATTATGGCATCGAATAGGTACCACCATTCAACGGAAAATTGTTGGAAAACCCCAATCAAATAATCCGAATTATGTAAGTGAGGAAAAGCATGAAGAGAGGAAAATTGAGAAGCTGAAAGAAAGGACGCTAACACACAAGTAGAATACAGGGATTTAAGTGAATATAATTTGAGGGAAATTTCAGAAAATAAAGGGGACAAAATAATGGTCGCTTCGGTGGATACTTGTACTCAAACGGAGGAAACGCCAGTGAATATAGGGAATAACATAAGGAATATTATTTCTGGCGAAATACCAACGGAAACTCGTATGATGAAGACTAAACCACAGAAAAGATCGGAGGAAAATGGGAATTTAAGGTATAACATACAAAAACTTGAGGAGACTAGAATAGAACAGGAATTAGAAATTGGGGGAATTGATAAGGAAAATGAATTGAAATGGGAAACTGACATTATTTTGGAAGCTGGAGTTTCGATTCCAGCGCGTACAGAGGCTTTGATTCGAGGAAAGTTGAAAGAAAACATTCTGGGAAATTTCATGATTTGTGAAACGAAGGCATTAGGGAATGGACAGATTCATGTTGCAAATTGTCTATTGGAAAATTCAGAAAGGGTTTGGATTAGGGTGGTAAACATATCTTCGAACGAGGTCAGACTCATTAAACGACAACCCCTGGCTAAGGCAGTGTCATGTGATGTATGGAAAACTGAACAAGGAACAAGGATCGGAAATTTAATTGGGGGAATTAATCTGGAAAACGATGATTGGAGTAAAAGTGGATTCTATTTTGGACATTTGGATGAGGATACGCAAGCGAAATTAAAACAATTGATACAGAATATCAAGATTTGTTTTGAACGAAAATGATAGGTTGACCAGCACTACCAAGGTAAAACATAGCATAACTTTGGAGCCCGGATCTCAACCCCTTTGTAAAGCACCTTATAGAATTCCATATCATCAACGCGAAGTATTGCAAAAAGAAATCGATAGGTTGTTAGAAGCTGGAGTCATAAGACCTTCGTTTAGTCCGTGGTCCGCCCCTGTAGTTTTAGTTACGAAAAAATCACCAACTGGAGAAGAAAAAATAAGGATGTGCATCGATTACAGAGGTTTAAATGGAGTCACAAAAACTGAATATTATCCACTTCCAAATATTTCAGACTTAATTCAGGGATACGAGACCGGAAATGAGGCATTATTTTTCTGTTATTGATGTAGCAGAGGCATATCATCAGATTGACATGGAGGAAAAGGATATTCCCTTGACAGGTTTCAGTACATTTCAGGGACATTACGAGTACGTGAAAATGCCATTTGGGTTGAAAAATGCTCCGTCCACGTTTCAACGATTATGAATATTACCTTAGCGGACTGGGAGATCTATGTATGGTATACCTAGATGATATCATCATATTCAATTCAACCGGAAAAGAAGACCATATAGGAAAATTGAGAAAAGTTTTTGAACGACTCAGGGAAGCGAATATCAAATTGAAACCGACAAAATGTAAACTTTTACTGAAAGAAGTGAAATATTTAGGCCACATGATTACTCAACAAGGAGTATTTCCGGATCCAGAAAAAATTGAATCTATTCACAATTTCCCCATTCCGAAAAACATCAAGGGAGTGAGATCATTCCTAGGTTTAGTTAATTGGTATAGGAGATTTATACCTAATGCTGCCGAATTAACTGCGCCACTGACTAATTTAACCAAAAAGGATGTTAAGTTTGAAATTACACCGGAAGTTTTGGAATCTATAAGTAAATTGAAGGATGTGTTGACTTCTGATAAAGTTTTAATATTCCCTGACTTCAGCCAACCATTTATAATAGCTACGGACGCCTCTGGGTTAGGAACGGGAGCGGTACTTAGTCAAATAAGGGATGGGCATGAACGGCCGATAGCATACGCGAGTAGGAATTTCAAAAAAGCTGAGTTGAACTATTCAACAACGGAAAAGGAACTTCTGGGGGTTATTTTTGGTATTCAGACTTTCAGATGTTACCTGTATGGGAAAAAAATTCACAGTTATCACCGACCATCGACCACTGAAGTGGTTACTTACAATCAAGGACCCAGGATCTAGGTTGGCCAGGTGGGCAATGACCTTGGCTGAATACGACTTTACGATCATTCACAGGAAAGGTCGACTTCATGGAAATGCTGATGCACTGAGTCGGATGTTTAATAAGGATGAGCACTTTATTGACATGGAGTACGAGGAATTCGAGGAATACCGGACGGGTCAGCGAGTACCGGATATGGAAAATTTGACGGAAAAAGAGGGAAATATTTTTTCGGCTCCAGAACACTGGGCCTTGGCTCACTGCGTATCGAAGGATCTTGCAATGGAGCGGGAATAGCATTGCAATTCAAGAAAATTTTTGGCTCAGTAGAAAATTACGTCAACAGACAAAAACGTGGGAAACGGCTGAATTAATTTACCGAAAGGATGTGTATTTTTAGTGACCATACGTCTCGCGCCTGTGGGGGAAAGTGGAAAGAAGTGTGATCAAAACCGAATTATTTCGATAAACCTTCATATCGGGGCATGTGGAACGCTCTTCGTATTTAAGAAGATGCTGTGAGAAAAATAAGGACCGCTATTTAGCAATACCTAGGATGGGATGTGGATTGGATAAACTTGATTGGCAAAAAGTATCGGAAATGATTAAATTCATTTTTCATAATTCGAACATGGAATCGACGTTTACACCGGTGCGGAAGTCATTGCAGCTATTACAGTACAGAATTCGGATTTATCGAACCTGAGTGGGATCGAGAAGTTAAAAAGGGCGCAGGAGAACGACGCATACTGTCAGGAAATAGGAAAGATTGACTATCAAAGCAGGAGAACAACACGACATGTACTACTTATCAAGGGATGGTATCTTGTATCGTACCGATCAAGAAGGGGATAAATTAATTGTGCCGAGGTCATACGTAATGAAAATAATGGGAGATTTTCACGATTCCCCTTGGCAGGACATCAGGGACAACAAAAGACTTTAGGTAGTCTAAAACGGAGGTTTTTCTGGCCAAATATGCGTACGGATGTCATCGATTATTGTGCAAGTTGTGATGCTTGTAATCGAAGGAAAACTTCACCTCATCAGAAGAAAGCTCCTTTACAACATTTTACAGCTACTTCTGAACCTTGGGATTTAACGTCAATGGATATTGTAGGACCTCTTGTACCTCTCTGAACGGAAATCGATACTTACTCACCTTCCAGGACTACTTTACTAAGTATGTTGAGGCCATACCCTTACCAGACCAAAGGCGGAGACCATTGCTCAAGTTTTTGTTGAGCATGTTATTATTAGACATGGAGCCCCGAGGAAATTATTGACTGACAGAGGAGCGAATTTCACGTCAGCACTATTCAAGGAGGTGTGTAAAATTTGGGGATCGAAAAGATCCAAACCTCTAGCTATGCACCCACATCAAATGGACAGATAGAGAGAATGCATAGAGTTCTGAAGGATATGTTGGCCAATACATTAGTGGTACCAACGACTGGGATAGCTGGATACCTTTTGTTTTAATGGCATACCGTGGAAGCATTCACAACACGACAGGGTACAGTCCATATTTTCTTTTACATGGAGGGACCAAGTTCTCCCTATAGATAGTTTTTTAGAGTCTGGGAGACTTCGGTATGATTACGATGACAATTATGCTGCAGAATGTTAGAGAGGTTAAGGGTGGTGTACAGAGACGTGTACCGAAATACGGAGGAAGCTAAGTGTGCGAGAATCAAAAGGTACAACAAAAAACGGTTGAGCATCAATTCAAGTTAGGTGATTTGGTATATCTGAAAATGATGAATTTGAAAAAGGGTTTATCGAAGAAATTAATGAAAAGTTGGGATGGGCCTTATAGGATTATTGAGATGGTTGGTCCGGTAACATGCAAAATCAGACAATGCGGAGGACGAGATGAACAGACTGTTCATGTGATAGGTTAAACGCTTCATCACTAGAAAAATGGGTAGAAGCTCGCCAAATAGGGAATATGAAGTATTAGAGCAACAGGAGCACAGGAATCTGTAGATGAACAAGATCAAAGGGGTAGATTTCACCCATGATGATACCCCAATGGAACAGGATTCTGAACGGGTTCAAGAAGGATTTTCTAGTGAAGAAAGCGAAGAGGAAGTTGAAATTGAGGAAAGTTCTGATGATGACTACAGAACTGAACAAGTACAGCTGAGGAGATCTAGTAGAGTGAGGAGATCTCCCGACAGATTAGGGAGTTGGGAATACTACTAAGTCCCTAGATCAAAGGGTTAGCATGGGACATCGCCTCTTCAGTCCTCAGGAAATTTGAATCGGTTCCTGCTCAATGTAGATTCTAGGGGTTCATCACACCCGGTGAACCGTTATCTAAACCACTCCCTTTCCCTTTTTTTGTCATTACTACATCCCTATCCCTTTTTTCTTGATTTTTTTTCTCAGTTTTTAAATTGAAATTCAGAAGAATTTTAGAGTCAAATGAATTCCATGAAAATTAAAGTTTCATGAGATGAATGGACGGAATAAAAATTATCGTTTTGGTCTCTACTATAGTAAGGTGAAGGAGAGCACAACGTTTTGAAAACGTTTTGTAGTTATGTATGTTCCTCAGCGATAGGATAATTTGAAAGTTGATTTTGAAAACACATACTTATGATTGCTAATTTATATTTTTTGTGGATCAATTATTGATTTTTTTTCCCATTATGTTGCATAATGTTTGTGGATTGTTGAATAAAATATTTGTATATATTCGAACATAAGTGAGGTTCTTGAAATATTTTTATATAGGTTATTTTAATTTCGGATTTAGAGACAATATTATTTGACCCAGTTGTTTTTGTTTGTGCGTTCATTCACCTCAGATGACTAGGTTTACCAGATGCAGTCCCTAAGGCAGTCATCGTGCCATCAGCAAGGAACTAACCTTTGTTGTGACCGCCTAAATAGCACCCAATATCTATATTTCTCCCGTGAAAACCGATACAAGGGACTAAAGATCCCATACACTGTCGGTCGAATTGGTGATGCCGTGCTAGTGCCCATAAACTAAACTGACTATAAAATAGTGTATCGAACGAAGTCGAACGTTTACGGATATTATGAACTTTTGAGCCAAATGTGAAGTAAAACGGTTTGTCGTAATAATAACTGAGTTAGGCAGTTCATAATTAATATTGCCTTGCAGGCCCGCCGCTAGCTGTCTGAACGCCCGGCGTGCAAATACTGTTATGCCGCCCCCAATTGGCGCTACATCAAGGCGTATCCAGAGAGCAATTCGGGAGGGGATAGTATTAGCATTAATGCTATTGTTCTATTCGGAAATGTAGAAATTAAGTCATTACCAAAAATATATTGTTACGTGATTGTGGATCCTTCGATTGGTGTTCTGCAAAATGCGATTTTAGAGCAATATTTCATTGAACAAATCAATACCGTCAATGTCTGATTCATTAGTAGCATCATCTTTTTGAAAGTTCGACGCCATAACTGGATCTCGCCCTCAGTTTTCGCCGGGGGGAGGGGGGTGCACCTGCGGATTTCGGAGGGCGGCAGTACCCCTCCGGAAATATACTGAAAGAAACACTGCAGTGATTTATTCACTGAATTCCGTGAATATACGGAAATTATCGATGTTGGCCGCCTTCCTCCCCGATCCTTCCGAGGAAAAGTCTCTCTAAGGGGGATGGGGACCTTGCCGCCCCCAATGTTAACGGAGTTGGAGAATATTTCAAAGCAGTTGGCAAGTTTCGATCCCATAATGGCGAAATTTCCATGTTTCTATGACAGTTGGACTTGGGACAACCGAACCCCTTTTCTTTCTCCATCCCCCCCTCTTACCACGTGTCTGTCTCCTCCAAAAAAATTTCAATTTCACACTGGATTTGCCGCCCCCTGGACGTGCCGCCCTTGTGCCAGGCACGCCTTGCACGCCCGCTTACGGCGGGCCTGTTTGCCTTGAGAAAAAGCGCGAGATCCCAATTATGAAGACAAAAATGAGCAAGGAAAAAATAGTTACAGAAGGCAGCGAGAAGCGAAAAGCGTTTTTTTTTATAGTGAAAGCAGTCTATGAAGGAGGACCAAATCAGTGTAGGTTGAGCATATTGGAAACGAAGAAGAAACCTCAGACTGAAGAACAAGAGGGACAGTGTGTGTAAGAAATTAAGATTGAATATAGAGATGAATCATACTCTGTTTAGACACAATACAATATATTTATGTGGAAGGTTCGAATGGAGATAATCTCCGCCAATCTCAGTTAGGTTACGCCACTGGTTCGAGAAGACGTTCGTGTTAAGACAATTATAAGTTCGGTGAAGTCGACATGGGTGTATCAAATTCCATTTGTGATAGACAAATACCTCGAAGGACATCGCTGTGAGCTTGCCGTGCATATATCCCTCGAACTGATCGATAATAATGGACGATAAAATAAATGTTCGAAAACCCGTCCTGACGAAAAACCATGGGTTTTTTTTAATATTGGGTTGCTTTAGAAGGTGGTTTACTAAAGGTCTTTCTATAGATGGTTTTACAATAGTAGAAACGAGAAGGAACGAGATTCTATCAAGGAAGTGCGTGAAATTTTTGTGAAAGTCAATTGCGAAAAAGTGTCGGTGTAAGATGAACACCCCTGTGTTGTCTTTCTGTATTGGTTTTTGTAGAATATTGTATTAGTATATTTATGGGTAATGATATCTGTTCATAGTTTGAATTGCATGATTTTGTTTTGAGTTTGGCGCTGAAGGAACATACCACTGTAGTTTGCAAAAAAAAATTATGGTGTATAGTCATGTGTTTTTAATTGTTATTTAGCATTTTGATTTTTTTTTGTATTGTGTGTTGAGAGGAAAAGTATTGGCTCTGTAATGCCAACTTTTTTCATTGGGAGAGTGATGTAAACCTGGGAATATAAATATTATCCGCAGTATTAGAAACAGAGAATTTCGAAACATTTTAAGCTTAAAAGCCAGATGGCGCCTACATAGAACCTATTTCGTTTAACTTGATCCTGGGGTAAACAAATGGGTTCGTTATTGTGCGACCCGTCGAACTGTTTACAGACGAACACTTAGTCGATCTATTTTATGTTCTGTGGTCGATACTTTGGTTTCAGCATATTTTGAAGGACCGATAAATTAATAGGGTGATAATGTGGCAGTTTTTTTCGTGTTAAGTGGCCATGGGAACGCTTGGTTCCCAGGAAGAAAATAGTTGATGTGGCGTTTTCTATTGGGTAGGTCAAAGTCCAAATGTCGAGAAAGGGGAAATTTTCGAAGAAGGGGACGCTACAGAGCTTAGAAGGTTTTGAAAAGGTTTTAAGAGTCAGTTATCGTTTAGCGGTACTCGGTTAAGGTTCCTCAGGGGAAGTCTTCGGTCAAGAGTTACGGTTAGGGGGCTCGTTGAGGAGTCAGTTTTAGGTCAGTCAGTGACGGTTAGGAAGCTCATTGGAAGAGTCTCAGGAGTTGTGGTCAGAGTTTGGGGTTTAGAGTCACGTCGGAAAATCGGTGGTACTTGGGCGTTCGAGGAAAACGTCGAGCGGAGGCTTAGTTAAATTCGCGAATTGTGGTGTTCGGGAGTGTAAAAGCAGAGCATACGTTTGTGTTTGTTCCCAGGTCATAAAAATAGGACGGGAAACGTAGGACTGTCCCATATTGAACACACTAGGTGTATTCCCAGGTTCGAACGGCGAGTCTCCCATTTGTTAGCTTTAGTTTCTTTTCCAAGATTCATACTGATACAGGTTATTTTTCTTTGGTGATTGTTCAGAACAGAGTCTTCTTCAATAGATTAGTTGTATATATTTATATGGGTGTTTTTTTTATGTTTCCTAACTCCTCAGAAAAAGTTAACAGTAAGACTCCCTCTTCGTGCAGGAGCACGGATCAACGTTTTCTTTCTGGCCTTAGGGTAGAAAAGAGAATTCCAATTATTTCAATAGAAAGTAATAGTCGACTTGTACACTCGATCAAGTATTTACTGTTGCCTACCATAATGAATTACGGTCCTCTCAACGATAAGATAGAGAGAAGACTAGAATATTGCAATAAAGCCTAAGCCTGGTTCTCAGAGCTTCGACATGAAGCCAGCGACAATCCCCACTACTCCTATTTTCTCCTCGCTGTCGCAGAAAACAAGTGAAGTTGGTTTATTATTTCAACTAAAGAGGCGTGTCGCGACAGATTTTGACAACCAGAAACCAAAAGGAGGGGTCAGGGAAGTTTTTTTGAATATTCTCTGATTGGTGGAATGACTGTCACTGGCTTCACGTCGAAGCTCTGAGACCAGGCTTTATGCTGTAGTCTAAGAGCCCGTGAACCCAGACCTTCGTTATTTCATAAAGAGCTGAAAACTTGTCTACGCATGCTCCCAACACAGGTAAGAACGATGGACCATTATGAAGTTTGGGTTACCCGGCTTTGGCAGGTAAACGGTACTGAAGGGGTGTACAATACTGATCTAATTTCGTCAAGTTATAAGTGTGATTTTTTGATATTAATTCAGAATATCATTAAAATCACGTCATGAATTGCCAGACACTTACTATAGTGGCAACCCCTTGCCAGACACCCTTATGTTCATTGAATATATGTAATTCTACTTACGTTATAGTATAATCTGATTTTATATATAATACTTGGGTTATAATTAGATAATGTTTCCTCATTAGCCAGAAATTTTTAATTATTCTATAACAATTTAATTTAGTTGTAGCATCGAGTGTATTTCTTCAGATGTTTTTAAGATTCACTTAAATGATTAGTTATATGAATCTGTACCAAAAAATTCATTTGCATAAGTCATTATAATCATGCCGTCTCACTCGCACCCACTCATATATACTTCTCGCGCTCTCGCACCTGCAGCTAAACTACAAGCTTTCTGCCAAAGGTTGGCCTTCAAAAATGTCCATCTAATGAGGAAACATCATCTAATTATTACCCAAGATTTATATATAAAAATCAGCTTTTATACTATAACGTAAGTAGAATTACATATTATAAATAAAATGAACATTAAGGGTGGTCGGCAAGGGGTTGCCACTATAGTGTCTGGCAATTCATGACGTGATTTTTAATGATATTTCTGAAGGTAATATCAAAAAATCACACTTTATAATTGACGAAATTAGATCAGTATTTTACCCCCCTTTAATACCGTTCACATGCCAATGCCGGGTAACCCAACTTCATAATGATCCATCGTTCTTACCTGTGTTAGGAGCATGCGTAGACAAGATTTCAGCTTTTATAAAATACGAAGGTCTGGGGTTCACGCCGTTCACGGGGCTCTTGCTCTACTGGTTCTCAGAGCCGGCGACAATCCCCACTACTCCTCATTACATGAAACGGAACTATATTTTCTCTCTCGCTGTCGCAGAAATACAAGTGTAGTTGGTTTAGTTCAACTACAGAAGAGGCGTGTCGCGACAGATTTTGACACAACAAGAAACCAAAAGGAGGGGGTCAGGGCAAGTTTTATTTATATCCTCTTATTGGTTGAATTGCTGTCGCTGGTAACGCTACGAAGCTCTGAGAACAAGGCTTCAGATAACGGATTCAGTGTGTTACAGGATACAGCACGTCATTGTCTCGACTATTCATTGTGAAACTGGACGGAAGGATTCTCTGTCTGGTGCATTGTATATCGTATGTTTCAGATGTAATTTCCAAACCTGTATATACAAGTGATTTTATGAATGTTTCATTGAAGGAATTGTAATGCGAACTCAAGATTTGTATTTTCGTTATAGTGTTCATAAACTCAATTAAAAGTAGAAATATTCTCAAGCGAAAGCTAATTCCGGTCTACCGGAAACGAATGTGAACTTCGTTATTTCAAAATAACACCCTGTAATTTATGCATATTTGAATTCTTCGTTGAATTCTGCAATGATTTGATGCATAATGTACTCAACACCTCAAGCGGTTTTGAGTTATAGCGTGATCATCAAATTTTTTGACAGAAAGATTGTCCAATCAACAAAAGAAGGTACACTGATACTGCTTATTGTATAAATTATGAGTAAATATTATACAGTGCCTGAAAACAGTTCATCATCAGATGCGTTTTGCACCACTATCAAAAAAATGAGTACATATTGTTCCTCTAATCCTCTCGTTTAAGAAATATTTACTTGGTTTTCGATACTTTATTCCAACCTTGTATAACTTTTGATATTTACTGAATATGTGGGGCGTTGAAAATAAAAATCCTCTGGGAAATGTAAATATAGAGATTTATTCAAATAAAAATACAGGATCGAATATTAAATACATTCAATATTATAAACATTTAAAGTTGGAATGATTTTTCGGCAAGGTATAAATATATAGCAGGATGACATCTAAAGGCACTACTAAGCTAAAATATCCAATTTGTATACCTCAAATATACTTATTTACACTTCATTCAGGAGTTTCAGATAATAATATACCTTTGAGTAGTTCTATATAATACACAAAAAGCCCAATTTAAACAGACTAAAAAATCGTGAGTTAAATATTCGATCAATTTAAAATCTGACTACCTGGATCAAAATTTGGCTGGATTACCCAAGGCATCATGTTTTGTTGTTAAGGGGCAAATTCTGAGTATTATAATTCAAGTAGTTATGGTAAATGTACACTTCAGGACAGAATTCTTACGATTTCCTTGAAAAATTGCTTCTTACTAAGTTTGGGGCGTAGATTACAATCCGAAAATGCAGACACTTTCCTAGTTTTTCCAGAAAAAAATACCAAAGTTTTTCAAGGTCACCCTACAGTTATTTCGTTATTTCCCTATGTTTCGAACTGATTCTTTGATTTCCTTGCACCATAATAACAATTTAAGTAAGCTTATATGAAAATGCACTGAACGATTCAACCACAGAATTTTTTTATAATTTTAACAAACTATCTATGCATATCGGCTAATCGGCTAAACTCTAGCCACGCCCCCGAATGAGAGGTTTGTTTTTTTTGACCATTTTACATTTCTGGCAAAAATAGTTAATTTACTTCACGAATCTATTGATTGCATTTAAGATGCATATGAATCGAAGAAGCAGTCCCAATTAGATAAATCCATATTAATAAACAGGATCTATGGTTACCGTCAAAATGCAATATCTTTCAAAGGCTGCACCAAATTGGATAATTCTTTTCTTGTTGTGTTCATAATTGCTAGGGCAAGGTTATACAACACAATATTCCCAAAGAATAAAATAAAAGGCTATCCTTTTTTCTTACGACCAATCAAGCAGTCATATAATACATATTTATAGGTTATAATGATTTTGACATTTGGACAAAAGTGAAGTAACATCGAGTGAATCCAAAATTTAAAATTTTAATGAGAAATACGTTTGGACTAACATATTATACAATAATTTTTCACTTATACTATATGTTTCATAAATCAGATCAACAGATGTCGCTGTAGTCGTTATCTAGGTTATTCATCTATCTGCAACTAACGGCTGGGTCCGCTAGTAACGAAATAAAGTAGGGTTACCTTGGAAAACATTAGGATTTTTTGTGGAAAAACTAGAAGAGTGACTGCATTTTCGTTTTCGGATTCGTAATTTACGCCCAAACTTAGTAAGAAGCAATTTTTTCATGAAATTGAAGGAATCTGTCGTGAAGTGTACGTTCACCGTAGTTATATCAATGTTGTGTAAATCCTTTTCATTTTTGTCCTGTTTTGTTCTTAGTTGAAATTCTATTGATCAATATTAAAAAATGTTAAAACAGGAGATCTCATATTTATTCATGAAAACTTAATTATCCACAATATTCGCAATTGTTTGAGAAACATTTGCAATATCACATTCATTGTTATCACTAAAATTTCTTCTTCACATTGTGAACAAAACTGTGTATTTCAGAATTTTTCTGAATTACTATCTTTCTTCTTCTTTCAAAATGTATCTTTCATATTACTACCATTACAACGCAGGCTTGATTCATACAAATCTAAAACTAACAGTTCTTAATAAAATATGTTCTTTCAAATTTTGGCAAGCTTTAAGATATTTACGAACTAACTATATCATAATAAATTTTTGGATATAAAAAATACATTGCTAAACTTCCACAAAAGTCATAAGTCTTCGCAGCAATTTCATTCATTCCAAACATATTCAGAATCAAACAATTTTTTGAACTTTTATTGAAGAGTAGCGTAAAAAACATTATTTATTGCAAATATCGACAAACAAGGTCAACAAAGTATTCTGTTTGAACTTCCAACACTTAAATATACGATTAAATCTTCAACTGTCCAATAAATTATGAATTTAAATTCAACTTACGTTTAACCTATCGCAATATTTAAAATATCTTTTAATAAATAACTATACACATATTCAACAGTTTCAAAATACAGACCAGCTTCTCAGTTTCTCCATAGGTTTTTCACATAGAAATTGCTCAGAGTTTTAGATTATTGATTTGAACTTATTTGTTATGTTCCACGAGTACAGGCTGAGGCAAATATGACACTTTTGAATGGAAAGTCCGATTTGTAGTAAAGATGGACAAAAACAGATTTTGGTGTTTTTGTGGAAAACTCTAGGGTGAAAACTGCAGCTGTCTATCTAAGACCGTTTCATAGTTACCATTCTCGAAATATTGTTGTAACTTCTCTTCTGAAGATAATTTTCAATTTCTTCGGGGATGTTTTAATGCAGAATGTCGTTAATATGGTTTTCCGCAAATCGATATTTCATCAGATTTTTGTATGAAATTTCTTCATTCAAATGGGACAATAGAGCTTGAAATAAAAATTCTTCCAAATATTTTGTATATTTTTGAAGCTATGGTCGTGATATTTGGAAATCTTTACAGACGAAGCCTTCTTATTGGTAAAATAAAATTTAATACCTAGTTAAATATATTCGTTGGTTCAGAAGTATTTTATAAATTTGACGTTTTTTTTTTCATTCAAGTCGAAAATTTTTGCAAAGGACCCCGCACATTTTGTATGAGAATTGGCTCCCGGTGGATTTGGCTGAAAATTTGATATGATGTTCTACTAATCCTTCTGAACAAATGTCTCTACAGTCAGTCGAAACTGAAAAATGCATACTTCTAGGAGTTTTTAGCGATTTTTGTATCCATTATGGCTTACGTATTACCGTTCACACAGAAATGTTTGAGAATATTTCGTGATTATGAAAGCAGATTCTGTCAATTCGAAATATTTTCAAACATTTCTGTGTGAACGGTAATACGTAAGCCATAATGGATACAAAAATCGCTAACACTCCTAGAAGTATGCATTTTTCAGCTTGTGACTGTGGAAACATTTGATCAGAAGGATTTAGTAGAACATCATGTCCAATTTTCAGCCAAATCCACCGAGAGCCAAATTCCCATAATACGTAAGCCATAATGGATACAAAAAATCGCTAAAACTCCTAGAAGTATGCATTTTCTCAGCTTCGTACTGTAGAGTCATTTGATCAGAAGGGTTAGTAGAACATCATATCAAATTTTCAGAAAAATCCCACCGGGAGCCAATTCCCATACAAAATGTGCGGGGTCCCTTTCGATAATGCTTGAAATAACACTTGCAAATCAAATTTTTCGAATGATTCATATTTTCTGCGGCAAACTCAAAAATCTTTACAGCTGAAGCATTCTATCGAAGGAACAACAATATGTAAGCTAAATATCTCAAGCATTGCCTGAAAAAACATCCAATTCTATGAATATTTTCATTCAAATGGGACACCATCTTTTTTTAGCACATTTCGATAAGAGCTTTAAAAAAATTGAAATTTATAAAATAATACTTATTTTTCAAGATATTTTTAGGTTTCAATTTTATTCTTCCAATAAAAAAGGCTTCAGATGAAAATATTTCCAAATACCTCAAGCATTGCTTCAGAAAAATAACGAGTATGTTGGTATATAAAAATTTCGAGCTGTACCCAAAACGTCCAAAAATATATGGAGTGCCTCATTAAATGAAAAAATTGAAACGAAAATCTGATTAATTGTCGATTTGAGGAAACATATTTAACTACATTCTACGTGAAAAGTTCTCGAAATAAATAGAGAGAATTTTCTTCAGAAGAAGTTACAACAGTATTTTAAGATGCATATTTTCAAGAAACACCAAACACTTTGCAACTTTTCACTTTGCATTCATAATTGGAAAGTGCAGTGTGGAAATGCAAGAGCAAAGTGAAAAACACTTTCGCAGAAATTAAATGTTGGGAGGAATGTTTGTACAACATAATTAATTTTCACTTTGCAAATTGTCAAAATGCAAAGTGCAAAGTCAAAGTTGCAAAGTACTTTGGTGCAATAGGCCCCTGGTAACTATGGATATATAGTACAGTAAATATAGCACGAAAAAATACGAGTTTTTCGAGAAATGACTTACAGAAATTTGATTTCATAAATCGATAGGGGACATAAAAAATGTTTGTACACTACTGGAAAAAATTAAAGGATCAAAAAAAATTCCAATTTTTTCGACCATTTTCAACATGCCGTAACTTTGAGAGGAATGGTCGTTCAAAAAATTAAAAAAATGGAAATTGTAGCTCCAGGTGTCTAGTTTTTGGATTAGAACTTCAAAAATTTTAAATTTCAGTGGTTTTCGAGTAATGATAGAAAAATCAGCAACAAAAAATTCTCAAAATTTTACCACTTTTTTTTTCTTGTCTACGAACGTGGAAATTTTATTTTTGCATAATCGTTATAATGATAGGATACTTTGTTAATTCAGCTTTAATTTTATTTTATTGACCTCAATACGTCCACTTCTCGCCGAGATATCGGTCTTCAAATGGAAAAGGATCCATTTTTATCCGTTATTAAATTAATAAAAATTTTTTGTTAGTTTATTTTTTTTTAATTTATGTACCATCTGCAATTAAAATGTGGAAAAAGCTCGAGCAAATTCTTTTTTGCCTTTTTTGAAGATTATGAGCTTCTCAGAGCAAAAACGTGATCCTTATTTTTTTCAAAAATTCAATCGAGTCAAACAAAAAAATGGCTCGCTGGATTGAGTTGACTCTTCGTAAGGTTTTTATCAACATATTAAACTGTGAAAGTCACACTTAACATTATTGGTTTCCTCAACATTTTCGATTTAGCGGTAGATTTCCCAAGAAACCACCAAAAGCCCTTTTTTTTGTTAAATTTTTATATTGATCCGACATAAAGAAAAAAAATTTCCATGAATAAGCAAAGGTTGTTCATTAATAGGAGTTCATTTAAGGCCTTGAAACCCTCATTCAATTTTCTGTGCGATCATTGGTTGCTGAGAAATCGATAATCAAAGACAAATGGATTCTTTCCATTTGAAGACCGCTATCTCGGCAAGAAATAGACGTATTGAGGTCAATGAAAAAATAAATTCAAGCTGAATTAATAAAGTATCCCATCATTATAACGATTATGCAAAAATAAAATTTCCACGTTCGTAGACAAGAAAAAAAAGTGGTAAAATTTTGAGAATTTTTTTGTTGCTGATTTTTCTATCATTACTCGAAAACCACTGAAATTTAAATTTTTGAAGTTCTTATCCAAAAACTAGACACTTGGAGCTACAATTTCCATTTTTTAAATTTTTGTACGACCATTCCTCTCAAAGTTACGGCATGTTGAAAATGGCCGAAAAAATTGAAATTTTTTTTGATCCTTAATTTTTTCCAGTAGTGTATAACAAAAAATGTAGAGGGCATTTTTATCTACATTTTGTCTCATTGGACCGAAGTCGTCTGACTTGAAATACAAAAGAAGGTGGTGCTAAAGTATCAAAAAAGTGTTTTTTGGCATTTTGTTAACAATGAATAATTTTTTTGTAGTAATGTAAATAGGAAAGTTGTTTTTCACAAAATTATCTACATTTTTTGTGAATACAATTTTTTTGTGAAACTGACCGTTACCGAGCTGTAGGCGAAAAGATGCGCAGCATAGTTAACGTTCTCGTAACGGTTTTCACTTTCGCTAGGCCGGTCGGCATAGTTTGGTCAAAGGAATACACGCATCGGCGCGGCACATAATGTACAACATTTACACTTTGACGAGCTCTTGCTCGATAACCGTAAGTTTTACAACAAAATTGTTTTTTTGTATTTCAAGTCGGAAGACTTCGCTCCAATGAGATAAAATATAGATTTGTAGATAACAATGTCTTCTACATTTTCTGTTAAATAAACTTTTCTCTAAAACGCATGGATTCCGAGAGAAACATTTCAAAATGTTTTTAGATTTTTTCAAAACCAGGAGGGGGGGTCACTTCGGAAATCAGGCATAACAATTTTTTTATGTCCCCCTATCGATTCATCAAGTAAAATTTCTGTAGGTCATTTTTGAAAAATGAATGCTATATTTACTGTACTAATATTGCCTGGAAGCTTTCACCATCGAGTTTTTCATTTAAATTAGACATCAGACACTAACATAAGTCTGGTTCATCTTTGTTGGAAACGGGACTTTCTATTCAGAAGTGTCTTCGACAAAATTTATGTAACCTCAGCTCAAGGAAGTGAAATATCACGAGATCTACCCATATTTCATCAGCGTTTATAGAAAATGAAAGCACAATTACTGTGGTTAGGCCGATTTTTGAAGATACATATTCGGGACTTTCAAACCCATGTAGAATATTTCCGCTCGAAGAACATATATTGTAAAATTTCATTGTGAAAAATCGAAACCGATATGAATTGTGGATTTGTATTCGAGTCTCTTGATATATTGAGCAGATAGATGATGCAATTTCTTTTTATTGCCTTAGTTTATAATACTGTGCTTTTTTAAGGTTGAAAACGTTATCGAATCTATTCAATTTAAGGGAAAACTTCTGAAAATCATAACTACCGAAACCTTTAACAATATAGGAATGGTATAAATTATACTGATGGACAAAATTAGCGCCACCACCTAAAATTTCGTTAAATTTTAACAATTGATATCTTCCCACTCTTTAGTCGGATTTCAACGTTTTTTTTCTTTCAATAGTAGCTCTGTTATTGTAAAATTCAATCTATTGAACAGAAGTCCAAAAAATAAAATCTTCATGTTGTACAGGGCGTTTAAATAATGTCATGTTTTATAGTCAAATTTTAACGTCTTATGTGGACAATGCCAGGTTGCTGAGGCAAATAAACACAATAAAGCTTTGTAACCTAGTATCTCTTGAGTATTTGTTTTTTTAAAAACCAATTTATCTGGAAGTCGTCCAGAGATATTCAACTTTTATCAACTCTTGTATTTTATGCATTAGCCATGAATATCTTAGCAACCATTGTCCGATTTGAATTTTTTTTTAGTTGTAGCTCTTTTATTGGCGAATATCATACTACAATGATATGTTAAAAAAAATAAATGCATCATGCTGTACAGGGCGTTTAACTTTTCGGGTTTTTTTCATTACAGTTTAACGCCTTCTGTGGGCAATACCAGATATATGAGGCTTCTAAAAACTATACAGTGATGCAACCTGATGTTTCCTGAGTATTTTGCATTTTTAAAAAGCAATTTCACTTGTACCCTTCCAGAGATATTCACATTTTTATAACATCATACATTTTTCTGTTTTTCTTAATTTCTTTTCGTTTATTTTTGTGTTGAAAGTTAATTTCATATTTATTTTCCTTTGATCGTTGTCTCCGTAGACTTATGGAAAGTAAAGAAAACTTTAGAAATTAACACAATTATTAATTTCGAATGAATTTTATGAATTAGAAAAAATTATGACAACTGTAAACCCCAGTATCACTCGACTGAAAATATTCATTCTCAATATATTGTATGAAATGCAAGATGTTATAAAAATGTGAATATCTCTGGAAGGTTACAAGTGAAATTGCTTTTCGAAAAAGCAAATACTCAGGAAACATCAGGCTGCATCACTGTATAGTTTTTAGAAGCCTCACATATCTGGTATTGCCCACAGAAGGCGTTAAATTGTTATGAAAAAAACCCGAAAATTTAAACGCCCTGTACAGCATGATGCATTTATTTTTTTGAACATCTCATTGTAGTATGATATTCGCCAATAAAAGAGCTACAACTAAAAAAAAACATTCAAATCGGACAAATGGTTGCGAAGATATTCATGGCTAATGCATAAATACAAGAGTTGATAAAAAGTTGAATATCTCTGGACGACTTCAAGATAAATTGGTTTTTTAAAAAACAAAATACTCAGTAGATACTAGGGTACAAAGCTTTATTGTTTTATTTGCCTCAGCAACCTGGCATTGTCCACAGAAGACGTTAAAATTTGACTATAAAACATGACATTATTTAAACGCCCTGTACAACATGAAGATTTTATTTTTTGGACTTTTGTTCAATAGAGGGAATTTGACAATAACAGAGCTACTATTGAAAGAAAAAACCGTTGAAATCCGACTAAAGATTGGGAAGATATCAATTGTTAAAATTTAACGAAATTTTAGGTGGTGCGCTAATTTTGTCCATCAGTATATTATGGAAAATCTACCAAGTGAAACGAATTCCTATAAAGTATGCAACAAAATCACTGAACAATCATCCAAAACAATTCTTATGATCAACATTCAACAGAAACGACTCAACGTTAAATAAATCCACATCAAATCCTCAAAATCTTTTTCAAAAAATCAACAGCAACAATGTCAAACCATCGAGTATCATAGAACTTTTGTATGTCATCTTTAGTGGAGTATATACACGATTATTTCCGTTCGTTACCTTCGTTTTCAGTCTTTTCTTCCAAAATCTTCGCCTCTCCCCTGTTAGAGTTTTTGGCGAACTTCAAATGCTGCGTCAGATTGACGTTTTCGTATTTGCTGAACCGCGCCATGGCTTCTATGTCCTTGATGACGTCAGGCATAGGTTTGGGCACTTCCGCTGTAGGTGCTATCTTGTAGTCACCGTAGCACTCCAGGAGAATCTCCATGAGTTTGGTCTTGAGTTTTTCCTCTTGGTTTGTCTTGATTAGGACATTTTTCCAGTAGGCACACATGTCGTTAAGGGTGGTCTTGTTGTTCTTCTCTTCGCTCAGCACTCTTACCATATGCCTCAAGAGTATCGTTAAGATGTCTTTCCGTTTTATAGTGTCCACATTTTTCTTCAGTTTTTGTTTCACTTGGTTGTGGTTGAAATTATCTGAAATGAAAATAATGTTAAGTGGAAACATTGAGACAAGTGGTATATTTCAGTGGTTATCCACGGCTACTATACAGGGTGTTTCCTAAACATGCGGCAAAAATTCAGGGGGTTGTTCCTTGGACTATTTTAAGCATGTTTTGTCCTTTGATGATTTTTGAAAAACCTCTTTGTTTCGAAGATACAGGGCGAACAATATTTTTCATATTTTAAAATTAATAACAGTTTAAATAAAAATGCGTACCGCACTGTGTTTACTAAGTAGGTACAATTTATTTTTAAATTGGTTTAACAACATTCCAATTACTAAAAACGGCCAGTTTTTTGACTTGAAATTGATAAGTTCAGATGGTAAAGGAATACAGATTAAACACGGTTTTCATTGAATTCGTTTTTTTGGCTAGAGGTGGTCATTTTCAACAGTTTTCGTAGGTTAAGTTATGTAATTTTTCATAATAAAATGTTATTATCTAAAATTTGTTTCCCCTGTATCTTCGAAACAAAGAGGTTCTTCAAAAATCATCAAAGGACAAAATATTCTTAGAATAGTCCAAGAAACAATCCCCTGAATTTTTGCCGCATGTTTAGGAAAACACCCTGTATAATCTAGCCATTTTAGGTCTGTGTGTTTGGTCAAAATAATATTCATTAATCATAAGTGATTACTGAGATATTAATCACTGCTGTCAGATGCTTCATAGATTCAGCTTTGATATAATATTCTTTATCCACGACTACTATATAATCTAGCCATTTCGCGTCTGTGAGCTCGGCCAAAATAATATCCATTGATCACGTGATCAAGTGATAAAATGAGATATAATATTCTTCAAATTTGTATTTCCGTATTCCCAAGTACTGCAACTAACAAATATGGGTAATGGATACCTTGTCAATCGAGGGCCAAGTCTACTTTTATTATACCAGTTAAAACATTTTTTTTTACAAAATATACAATGACCAGTTCTCCAAAAATTTCTCATGTGTTAACTTGACTTTTCGCGGTCGCCATATGTTAAAATCTTCAAGAAATATATTCAGTAGTCGTGGATAAAGTATAGTATGCTGCTCGCGTATAATGGCTATTATTCACTCGGTGTTTTGAGCCACTTGCATATGACTCGTAGCATAGAACTGCACCTCATGAATAATAGCTATCATCATAGACAACTAAAAAATTAGATGAGCCACTCGTATATTCCGCGCCATCTGTCGGAGGAGGAGACTAATACACGAAAAAATTATTTTCAATTTGATAGTTAGATGTCGTTGCATTCATGGAAATCCTATCGAGAAAATAGTAAGTATGTAAAATCATTATTATCAAAAAACCTTTGAATTGTCAACTGACACAAGGAGGAGAATATAATAAATTTCGATATGCCTGCAAGAGTGAAGACGTGTTATTGGATGTGAAAATCGAGATGCAAGAAGGTAATTATACAATATATATTATATATATTCTGTTACCTATAAGAATTAAGATAGTTTTCAAAAAAGTTTTTCATGTATTGAATAAGTTTAGTCGGTAAATACTCATATTTTGTATTATTGAATTCATTATTGTTAGTTTTTGAAAATGTTTTCAATGCAATTATTAGTTTATTGATTAGATATTTATGAAATAAATCTGTATTTTCAATTGGTGATACCTATTTCAGTTAATAAATTTTTATTCTATCCAGAATTTGATTATTATTGATCCTCATTTCTCGATTCCAAAGAAAATCAGATGAAAGTTCGTTGCAGGTATTATTTTCATGAAAATAAATTTCCTCACTCATCGATAACTTGCACGAATCCATTTCTGATTTCCTTTGGAAATTGAATTTCAAAAAACTTTTTGCCTCTTGTATACGGGTGTACCTACCTATTCAAAAGGTGCACTACAGAATTCTTTTTGAGGCAACATTACGATACAGATTCCTTTTTCAATTGAGCTTTTTTCAGGAATTAGTAATGTTGTACAAAAACAGATGGCGTTGAAGCTTGTTCTACTAGTGTCTCATCTATTCTCCGTTTAGTTAGTCTATGGCTATCATTATCCGCTCGTTACATAATATACTATGTATTTATGCTGAGACTATGGATCCATAATCTTATTTGAGGGGTCGTTCTACTTAAACTAGTGCTATATCGTTTGTCTGTAATTTTCTCATTTTGAGGCGAAATGGTCTCAAACGATTGGTTCGACTCCCCGATGACCAATTCGTGGCAAATTCGATTCTGTCCGTGGGGCCGTCCGTAAGCACGATAAATTTCGAAGGGATTGTCCTAAAGACTTGAGATTTTCAAGGTGAGTTAGGTTCCCAAATGGCGCGGTTAAGTTCGTTAAGCAATCAAATCGTACAGAGTGTTCCATAAATATGACTATTCAAACTTTTTTCCTCAATATCTCAAAAAATACGCGCCAAATTACGGCCCAATGCTGATAACAAGCTTCATGCAAAATTTTGTGACCATAGTGTGAACAGAACCACAGAAAATTCAATTGAAATATTGAAAAAAAGAAACTTCATATTTTCATAAGAAGATATCCGATTCGAGTGAAATTTTTTTGTGAATGGATATTCTGAATGTTCTTCCAAAATTTTGTGGCCATAGTGTCGACAGAACCATGGAAAATTCAATTGGACTATTGAAAGAAGAATCTTTATATTTCCATAACAGAATATCCGATTCAAGTGAAGTTTATTTTGTGTCTCAAAACTGAAGGACTGAATGTTCATGCAAAATTTTGAGAGGATCGTATTATCAGAACCATTGAATTTGATTTTTGTGATCATTCATTTTTTACACATTCCATTTTTTTCAATAATTTCCAGAATATAATTCCGATTGTGCATTTATACAGGGTGTCCCAAAAATACCACGCGAAAGTGACGCTGGAGATAAATTGGCATTAGGTCTATCAGATAGCATCAACATGACCTCAGTAAAAGTCCGCTGGTTTTCGAGATATCACATCTTTCGTGTATTTTTTAAAAATCTCCAGTTTTCGATCTTTTATCGCCAAGTATTGCTAGAAATTACTTCAAACTCATGTTTTTTTTACCTAGGCTATCATGTATAGTCTCGCGACAAAATTAAAATTTTTAAGGTTTTGACTTAAAAAAATTGGCAGTGTTGTATCATTTTGCAAAGGGCATGAAATGGACCAGTTTTAACGATTATTTGTCAATTCAGTCTGATATAATTTTTTTCACAGCAGTCAGTCAAACTTAAGTTAACGTAAAATACAACAAGTTAGACATTTTTTGAAGGATTTTGTTCTAGTTCTCGGTGAAGTTATTACTTCATTGTTTAAAGCAACTATTCAGGATAGCCAAGGTAAAAAAAACATGAGTTTGAAGTAATTTCTAGAAATGCTAGGCGATAAAAGACTGAAAACTGGAGATTTTTAAAAAATACACAAAAATGGTGATATCTCGAAAACCAGCGGACTTTTATCGAGGTCATGTTGATGATAGACCTAATGCCAATCTATCTCCAGTGTCACTTTCGCGTGGAATTTTTGGGACACCCTGTATATTCGGTATCAATCTCGAATCTCATATAAAATTTTGAGTTAATAGTCTTATTGCTACACCGAAAAACGAGCGCTCAAAAGCTCCTGCTCAGGGCTTGCCTTAAATTTTTTTTTATTCTGACTTCAGGCCACTGCTTTCAAAAATTGATATTTGGAAATATAGTAGACTCTTGATAATTTGACACTCGATAAATTGAATATCTCGATAATTTGAAGTTCTTTTCAGTTCCCTTGAATAACACTTGATAATTTGAAAAAAATCAACGTGTTCTGACCCCCTCGATAATATGAAGTTGTAGCTATGACATCTTGCTCATAACACTCTTTAATTTGAAGTCAAATCACCCAAACACTCTATAATTTGAAGTCCCCACTCTTCTGTGATCCGTTTCATCTTGCACTTGTCTTAATTTAGTTTTGCCAGTCTTCCTTAGAATTGCGTTGAACTAAAACCGGTTTTCGAATCAAAAATGAGTGAAAAAAAGAATAAGGGTCTTTCAATGAGAAAAACGTGTTATCGAAGCAGTGGAAAATGGCACATTGGAAAAAGATGTTGCGAAATAGTTCGATATTCTACCATCTACATTGTCCATGATTTTAAAGAATAAGAAACGAATCACTGGAAGTGTCTCTAGTATAGGAAGAAAAGGCTTCGTCAAGCTGAATTTCCTCGCCTGGAGGAAAAAGTCATTCGCTCAGGCTCTCGGTGAATACTTCTCAGCTCTCAACTTATAGAAAACACCCTGGACAATGCTAGGCTAGATGGAAATCACTAACTCAAATGAAATTGCGTACTTCTTTTCGAAATGAAATACTCATGTTATCATATAGACATAAAGATCATGTATGTAGAATATAATACATAATCGCATATACAATATCATTAGTACCTATGTATTTCTGATCAAACTCTTGTTTAATTGAACTTCATCCTTACTCTCTCTTGTTTATTTGAACTCTTTCTATTTTGAACTCTCGGTAATTTGAACTTTTCGTTGGTCCCTTGAGTTTCAAATTATCGAGAGTCGACTGTATTACCAAGAGAAACTCACCACAGTCACATTCTTCGAAGAATTCCTTTGGTATTAATGGTTCCGGAAGATCGTTAACATACTTCTTCAGAGCTCCAGCAAAGTCATGGATGTCAGCTTTGATCTTCTCCAGCTCGTTCGTTTTGCCCTTGGCCAACTTCTTTGCTATCTTGTCGATTTTCACCTGAGATCCGGTTTTCTTGTAGAGCCCCTCGGTTTTGGCGTTGGACTCGACTAGTTCAACCATTTTGGTGATTATGTCGTAGACTGCATCGTTAATGTTCGAACAGCTTGAACCTGAAAACAATAATTTTTAGAGAAAAAACTTTGAGAAAAAATGTATCAATATACTTTTCTTGTGACTTTTCAAGGGCTCCAGTTCCTTCCAGTTTTTGGTTTCGTTCCTTCCTTTAGTGTCAATCTGGAATTAAATGAGTAGATGAAAATCAAGTGTTTTTTTCAACATTTTAGATTTGTAAAAAAAATGTTGGTATATAATAACTCCTGAAATGGAAAATATATGTTAACACATGTAACACATGGTCGAAATGTTTACGGTTATTCTTCAATTTAACATAAAGTAAAAACCGTTTATAAAGACGTCATATTAACCGGACGTCATATAAAGCAGAATTTCGGCAAAATAGATGGTATTTTTTCTAGGGGGTTTGAAAAAAGGCCCCAAATTGTACGATTCTTTGAAAAAATAATGAAAAAACATCGTCTGCTACAAAAATACTGGATGTGGATTTTTTTTTATTTTTCACCGAAGAACATGTTGGTACGCGTACCTATATCAGGTATCCAACGTCCTATGGAAAGGGATGGTTTGGTTAGTGAAAACGATCGAGCCGTCACTATAGCCGAAAAATTCTTCGATTTAGGTCATAAAAACCGACATGTCATTATAAGCGAAGTCATTAAATCCGAACAATGTTACAAGGAGTTTTATATGAAAATTAAACTTAACACTGCAATTGCGTCATATTAAGCGGTTGGTCACTATAGCCGGCGTCATAATAAACGGATTCTACTGTATATTGATTTCACGAAAAATTTCAAGTTTATTCTCTAGAAAGATCATTATTCAGTTTTCCTTATAGTCTCATCAAATTTGACCACATATTCGAAAAGGGCAATAAATTTGCTACAAGATGAGAGAGTCTGTGTGTAGAAAACACTCTTATTGCAGGCGTGGTAAGGAAAAGAATATCACGATTCTGAAGTTAACAAAATCCGTCCTATTTTACCAATGTTTTTTCGATGAAATATTAATAATTGTTGCCTAGTTGACAGGCTGGGGGAAGAAGATTATTCTAGAGGCCATATTTTATGATTTATGTCAGTCTGAGTTTTATGTTTGTGGCGTTTGTTAATGTGTCATTCGATGATCACAGTGTGTGTACCATTTTAATTAATTTATTTCCATCAAAAAAGCCGACAGTCCAACTTTGTTCCAAAATTACTTTACAACTTTGTAGATTTAACATTATAACGAGGTAACAACAATGAGATTTTAATGTAATTGTTTATTGAAATAAAGTTGTTTTAGTCTTGAGAAAGGAACCAACGGTTCCGAAACGTTGACGAAGTTATAAGAGATTACTTATTTGTCCACTTCCCTACGATACCTACATTTCATTAATAATTATGCACAAGCTTTCTCTTCAGTAAAACATACCTCAGTTAGTGTACTTTCGAACGACATATCAAATTTTGTGCTAGCTGCTCATTCTCCGCTATAATATCATGGCTGACATGAAAACAACGCAAAAGTCTAAAAATTCCGAACCTAAATTTGCTCTATTAAGAAGCTCTTTGTGATTGAATCTTAGTGTTATTTTATGGAAATCACCAATTCATCTGTTATCTGAGACCAGACTCACATTTTGTAGTTGGTACCAGAATAATTCAGGAGAGTGGGGGCCATAGGATATTAAGGACTGATGTGGTCACTTTCACGAAATCAGGTGTGATTAATTGATGAAACAACCATGTATGGCAGAGAAAAAAACCTCATGCGACTGTTGTTTCTCATTTCCAACATAACTCAACATGAGGTTGGCATTCATGAGACCAGTTATACTTACCGATCACTTTGATGCTGAAGAATTCATCAGATTAATCCAGAGCAACTTGACAAACATATTCGATGAAATGCACCTGTCTAATAGATAAAATGTCTGGTTTCGAATGAATGGCTGCCCAGCAAATAATAATCGTAATGTCAAGATCTATTGAATATATACACTACTGGAAAAATTAAAGGATCAAAAAAAATTCCAAATTTTTTGGCAATTTTCAACATGCCGTAACTTTGAGAGAAATAGTCGTACAAGAAATTTAAAAAAAGGAAATTGTAGCTCCAAGTGTCTAGTTTTTGGATTAGAATTTCAAAAATTTTAAGTTGCAGTGGTTTTCGAGTAATGATAGAAAAATCAGCAACAAAAAAATTCTCGAAATTTTACCACTTTTTTTTTCTTGTCTACGAGCGTGGAAATTTTATTTTTGCATAATCGTTTTAATGATGGGATACTTTGTTAATTCAGCTTTAATTTATTTTTTTATTGACCACAATACGTCCACTTCTCGCCGAGATATCGGTCTTCAAATGGAAAAACAAGGATGGCAATACCCGTTATTAAATTAATAAAAATTTTATTTGTTAGTTTATTTTATTTTTCTTTTTTGGAATTTATGTACTATCTGCAAATGAAATGTGGAAAAAGCTCGAGAAAATTCTTTTTTGACTTTTTTGAAGATTATGAGCTTCTCAGAGCAAAAACGTGATCCTTTTTTTTTCAAAAATTCAATCGAGTCAAACAAAAAAACGGCTCGATGGATTGAGTTGGCTCTTCGTGAGTTTTTTATCAACAATTGAACTGTGAAAGTCACACTTAACATTATTGGTTTCCTTAACATTTTCGATCCAGCGGTAGATTTTCCAAGAAACCACCAAAAGCCCCTTTTTTGTTGAATTTTTATATTGATGCGACATGAAGAAAAAACAATTTCTATGAATAAGCAATGGTTGTTCATTAATGGGAGTTCATTTAAGGTCTTGAAACCCTCCTTCGATTTTCTGTGCGATCATTGGTTGCTGAGAAATCGATAATCAAAGACCAATGGATCCTTTTCCATTTGAAGACCGATATCTCGGCGAGAAGTGGACGTATTGAGGTCAATAAAAAAATAAATTAAAGCCGAATTAACAAAGTATCCCACCATTATAACGATTGTGCAAAAATAAAATTTTCACGCTCGAAGACAAGAAAAAAAAGTGGTAAAATTTTGAGAATTTTTTTGTTGCTGATTTTTCTATCGAAAACCGCTGAAACTTAAAATTTTTTGAAGTTCTAATCCAAAAACAAGACACTTGGAGCTAGAATTTTTTTTTTTAAATTCCTTGTACGACCATTCCTCTCAAAGTTACGGCATGTTGAAAATTGCCGAAAAATTTGGAATTTTTTTTTGATCCTTTAATTTTTTCCAGTAGTGTATAATGGGATATAATGGATTGGAAGATATGGTCAGAGGGCCACCAAAGAACCCCGACCTGAAGCCTTTTATGTTTAGAATACTTTAAAAGAGAAAATATATCTAATTTGCTTCCAGACTCGGACAGATTTCATCAACAGAATAAAATTGTGTTGTGCAGAAATGCGTCAGGAACGCTATGAACTTTGTAGAGTTGTAGAAATTGAGCACGAAGAGCTTCGAAAAAGAGCAAATTTAGGTTCGAAATTTTTAGACTTTTTCGTCGTTATCAGGTTAGCCATGATATTATAGGGTAGAATGAGCAGCTAGCACAAAAGTTGATAAGTTATTCCAAAGTACACTAAATGAGGTATTTTTTGTTGAAGAGAAAACGTGTGCATAATTATTTATATTTCATCGAAATTGGAAAAATAGGACTGATTTTGTTAACTTCAGAATCGTAATATTCTTCTCCTTACCACACCTGCAATAAGAGTGTTTTCTGCACATAGGATCTCTCATCTTGTAGCAAATTTAATGCCCTTTCCGAATATGTGGTCAAATTTGATGAGACTACAAGGAAAACTGAAAAATGATCTTTTTAGAGAATAAACTTGAAATTTTTCGTGAAATCAAGAAATGTTAAATTGAAGAATAACCGTCAACATTTCGACCATGTGTAATATGACAATTTTTGTTGCAAATCATTTGTATAATCAACCCTCGAAATTTGTCCACTTTAAAAGTAGACACCCTGTACATTATTTGTAGAAGCAAGCGTGGCAGTTAAATACATTTCATGGAATTTTTATCGTTCCATACAATCGGTTGTGTTTTGGGTAAAGGGTGATTCACTTATCTTGGTAACCTATTTTTTCTCGGAAGGGGATGTATGACCTACTAAAAAAATTTTCCTGCCATGCACTGTTGCCAAGTTATGCACAAATTCTTGAAATTTTTGACATCTGCATTGGCAGTTTGGAAATGCGATATCTCGATTAGTTTCTATGCGAACGGAACCAAACTCAAGCCGGGTTTCACAAAACTCCAATCACCATGATTATTGAAATGTCATCATTTCTGTGCATTTTTGACATAAACCATCGAACTGAACCAAAATCAACGATTTGATTGCCCAATCAAATCAAGCTTTGTGAAACCCACGGTCAGTCTCATAGTAGAGAATCCATGAATTCATGTGGTACATTCAGCATTTTGATACATCATAAGGTGCTTCAATTTTTGTTTCCGAAAATGTGGAACTTGAAATATGAATATTTCGAGATTTTCTAATGACAACCCCATATGAATGGCAGTCTCCTTTCACTAATTATTTATTTTGGATAGTTTCGAATAGGATGAAAAATACTGGAATTCTTCAGTATTTCGAGTCATGATCTATGGTCGTGTTTACGATTAAATGGCTCTTTGATTATGAGGTAAATTATTGAAGTAGATTCTATAGTTGAAATCATAAAAAGCTTTCGATGATCATGGATGTCATAGAAAAAAGCTAACCCATGTTATTCAACCACGATACAGGTTGTTTCACCATTTATGGAGAATGCCAAAAAATATTGATAGGACCTGTAGGACCTTTAACAATCGTTATCCACATTTAGAAATAATGACTGGAAAGAAATTCCGAAAACGTTTTGGCTTTCGGTAATCCTGCACCAATGTTTATGACCTTAACCATATAATTCATTCGGATAATTAATATTATAATCACACAGCATTTTGTCCATAGATCATGACTATAAATACTGAAGAATTTCAGTATTTCTCATTTCACTCCAAAATAAATAATAATCAGTATAAAAAGAGACCATTTACTTTTTATTTCGAATTGAATGCTTTAAAATAAATATGCCATTTGAAAATCTAGAAATATTTCAATTTCAAGTTCCACATTTTCACAGCAAAATCTTCGAAGAACCTCACGATGTATCAAAATACTGAATTTGTGCATAATTTGGCAACAGTGCATAACAGATAACTTTTTTAGTAGGTTATACTGCGAATTTGATTTTGAATCGATACATAAATAAAAATATAGGTGGTCCATTTGAAATAAGAAAATATGAAAATATTTTAGGCGAAGAGTTCCTTCGACTTCAAGACTCCACCTAAAATTTCAAAACGAAATATTCACTAGTTCTCCAAAATGTCCAACTTAAAAGGAAAACCCTGTATATTTAGGACCAAGCAAGCTGAAATTCGACCTCAAGTAAACAAACTTGTTGTGAAATGTTCAATTTCCTTTACTTTCTTAACAAAATGTTAGAAGTTGATATGATATAACCTTACTTGTTCTAAACTCCTAGAGAGATCTTTTGGATGATCCTTGAAATAGTTGAGAAGAAGATCCAACACTTTGCTATTGTTCGAAGATTGGGCCATGATGTCAGCGCAATTGTCAGGCACAAACATCAGCGATGGCCCCCAGCATATAGTCATGTTGTATATATCCATTTTGTTGGTTTCCTTGTGTTCAACTATGTTACACAGGTGTCGCAGTAAACACAAGAGGGTTTCATAGTTCGCTTTCGGAAGTTTACGGATGATTTGATTGATAGCATCAGGTGATTTGTCTGCAAGAAGTGTTAGATACAGTGGAACTTTCCTATAACAAAATCGCTATATACGCAAAAAATTTTGTTATACAGAAAAAAGATTTCTATAATGTCAAGTGTCGAACCAAGCAATGTTTCCCTGCATTTTTTTTGTGAATACATATACATAATCAAAAATGTGTGTAAGTGCATTTCTAATAGCTTATAGGCATTTTATGTGGGTACGTAAACAATACAATATCTATTTTCAATTTGTTGGGCAAATAATTTGTATTTTTTGTCTGAGTGGTACAATTGAAATACATTTTATTCTCATCAAAAATATTTTCCGGAACCTATTCAATGGACCGGTAAGCAGGGCGACTCGTTTTAAAGGCTTGAAGTTCCTCTTCAAATTTGGTTTTTCGGCGGGTTGCTCCTTTGAATCAACGCTCTGGGTATCATCACTGCTATCGTAGTGATCTCTAACACAGCATTGGACACATCCTTTTCAGTTGGAAGTTCATTTGTTACAATATTAACATCGACATTAACGAAATAATTTAGAGTAATACTGTCACCATAAACATTTTCAGTTGATTCCAACGTTTCAGAATGATTTATCCTCCCACCGTAATGGTTCAGTTTATGGCCGGGATTTATAACCTACGTCCGGCATAATTATGAAAAAAGCCCACCTTTATACCTTTTTTTACCAATACACATTCAAAGAGTGATGTTCTAGGAATATTTCGTTATAGAGAGAATTAACTTCGTTTTAGAGGGTGTTTAGAACATGCAAATTTAATTCAAGGTGCAGTGTCATGAATTTCAGAGTAAGGAGTAAACCTAGAGTTGCCTTCACGTATTTGTTGACGCACCTAAGTAGAATCTGTTCATGAATATGAACAGCATTCGGCGTTGCGAACTTGTGCCATATCTTTATTCCGTTTTGTGATCATTGGTCAGTTTGGCAACATCGTTTTGTTGAAGTTTAGTTGTTCGAAGAGTTGTATTTACATTTTCGTTTCGATTTGACGTTCATGAACTGAAATATGTTACTGATTTGGTGGCAGTTTATTGTTACTTAAGAGTATTACGGTAACTATAGCTATGGCAAAATTAGGGAAATGTTGTAATATATTCGGAAATTGTAGAAATGAAAATTTAACCTTTTGTTTACTTCACCCCAGTTCGGCAGTGAAAGGCTTTCCATCTCACTCTAGACCAGGGGTTCCCAACCTTTTACCCAAAATTTCTGCTGAAAGACTAGAGCCCTTATGGGCCGAAATGGGAAATTGGAGTGTTAAGGAAATTACTAATTTTACAATCGATAATCCGAAGAGGTAATCAGTTACATTTCGAGATCAAGAATTATGTATTTTCTATCTGAATATTGAAGGCATTTATTCAAATGGTTTTAAGTTTCAATTTTGTAATTTTTGTTTCATTTATTGTATTTTGTTAGCTCTAAATTCAAAATACCGAAGAAGAATCTCAAAGAATGGCAGCTAGCTGAATTTCTCATTATCGAAAATGAAATTGAAAACAAGAGAAAAGACTCAGCATTTGTAGTCAAACAATTTGGAATAACGCGTTTATTGCATTATGAATACTACTTTTTCCACCAAATGGAATGGAAAGAGTAAGTTGACCTCAGAGTAAAAAGTAAACCTAGAGATGCCTTCGCGCATTTGTTATGCAGCCAAGTAGAATCTGTTTATACACGCGAACAATATTCCGGCGTTGCGACCTCATGCCGTATGTTTATTCCGTATTGGGATAATTGGACTACCGCTCCCCTATTCTGATACTAACGGCTTGCGTCTGTTACAGACAATTCTGTCAGTTTGGCAACATCGTCTGTTAGTGTTTAGTTTCTGGATGCGACGTGTTTACATTTCCATTTCGATTTGACTGAATCATTTTATTGAGTTGGTGGCAATTTATTGTAAGTAAATGTTGTATTATACTCAGGAATTGTAGTAATGAAAATCTAACCTTCTGTTTACATCACTCCAGTGCGGTAGTGAAATGCTTTCCATCTCACTTTTATGCTTGGTTGATTACAAAGCAGTACTATTCACACGTAGGGGCATCTCATGTTAACTTCTTACTATGAGAAGTTGACACTTGTTTTTACTATAGGTATAGATGCTTGTCTTGAAGATTGGAATCCATATTGGTTTATCTTTTTCTAAGAAAAACTTCAGTGTTCAAAATTTCAGTGGTGCCAAATTCATTATGAAAATTTATAATGGCTATACCTTTTTATCTAGGCCAAATAGAATTGATCGGGGAAAAAGTGTTTTTTTTAGTCTCAAGAACCTTTGGTTGAAATATTTCACATAGTCAAGGACTCTGCATACCACAAAAAACTAGAATTACTTACCAGAGGAAGACAACAATTCCTCGCTGACACTAACAGGTATCAAAGGATCCTTCAGCTCCCGAAAAAACAGCTTCAACGCCCCAGTCAACACATCAACGTCTTCGTAATACTGATCCAGGATGTTCAGATTCCCTTTGTCCACCTCGAACCTAATCTTCTGTATGGTGGCCAGGTTACCCGAAGTCCTATATATCCCTACCTGCAAAGATTATACTGACTATAGAATATAGAAAGATAGGAAAGTTGGAACGCATAGTAGGCGTTTGTTTATTTATCTCATAGATTTATAATACTAACTAGATAGCGAACATGTCAAAAATTTTGAGGCAAACGGCGGCCATTTGCAGTTTGGAGTGAAATTGACTAATTTGAGAGTTGTCAATTTTTCAACGAACTGAAATATTAGAATTGGCGAGGTTATACCGTTTTTGAGGAATCTATTGTGTATAATCATCATAATGGTACATTATCCTAATAACTTATCACACGAATCGAAAATAGTTATTTTTGTATCTAGTGCGCGAAATACTACTTTGGTGATCGAGAACTGATTTTTTTAACGAGGCGCAGCCGAGTTAAAAAAAAATAGTCGAGATCACCAAAGTATTTCGCGCATGAGATGCAAACAAAATTTTTTCTACAAACGCTTAGCTTAATATGAAAAAAAATATTGAACTGGTTTGAACTGTTTTTCCAAATCAAGTAATTAGGTATTATAACTATGGGCAATATATTCTATGTTGAAAGCAACACTCAATGTTAAAGAAAACGTGGATTTCAAGAAATTTACCAAGTTAAAATATAAAAATCCCATATAGTTTACATGCAGTGTGCGAAGTAAGTATTTCGCACACTACTTCGCGCACGGTGTCATAGTAACGAAGGAAATGAAAAAAAGGGTCACTTCGCATATTCTTGCCAATGCGCGAACCTTGTCATTTTTTGACGTTTGTAGAAAAAAATTATTATTTGATATAGACCGAAATGTCAGTGTTCACAGAACACTAAAATACAGAGTTCGTTTTTCATCATTTCTTTCAAAGGAACGTCTATGTTTCAATCAAAATTCGAGCACATATGGCATAAAACATCAAATATTTGTGGTTCGCTCCAAACTGCAAATGGCGGCGATTTGCCTCACTTTTTTCTACGTGACAGTTAGGAAGTTCGACGTCCAGTTAGTATTATAGGTCCATGATTTATCTGAAGTTAATATCGCAAAAACACGTGCGATCTTGAACGTTGTTTATAACTTCTGACGATCGCATTAATTTGTCAACCGGCTCTAAATGGATTTTGTACAAAAAATGACCTCAGTAATCTGAAAATCAACGATGAATCGATTGGAATAAAACTAACCACAGAGAGTGAAATTGAAAGTGTTTTGGAATTATTTATCATATAATCTTAAAATTATGCTTTATAACCTTCAAAATTTAGATTATGAAGTTCAAGAAACGGTCTTAAGCTATTTCACACTATCAATCCCGAGGCGAAAGGTTTTACCGTTCATTTGAGAGAACTTTAGTCCCCTGGTTTATAAATTATTTTATGCAGTTCAGGTCTGAAAAAACTAAAAAAAAATAGGTAAATCATATTCGTAGACCTTACTTCAGCTTCAGAATATCAACTCTGCTGGTTATCATATCGTTTTTCATCCAAAATGATGTTTAGCGACACGAATGAAATGAAATGGGAAAAGAAGGTCTTTGATGCCTTTATGGGGGTCGTAGCTAAAAAAAATTTTAAACATAGATAAATTGAAAAAATTTTTTGTATCTATCTTTATATCTTTTTTCTCAGTGGCATCTATACGATCATCACAGTTCAGTTGTAGATGGTTCTGTGAGCTTATAAATTGAATATATTATTGATTTCGATGATTACTTGTTTCAATTTATCTATGTTTCAAGAAAAATGATTTGCCTTGAAAGCTTTGCCAAAACATTTGAGAAAACATGCTAGGACGCTAACAAACTACTTTCAATCCCTCAGGAATTAAAAATATGGTTTCATATTGGAATGGAGATGGCTGTTTTTTTTTCTGAATCGAAATTACTTTTTTATCTCAGAATATTTCATAGTAAAAATATGGTAGTGATTTGTTCTTTCATGGTAATGAATATGTTTGTTTTCAACATCAGGTAGTTTTTATTGCTAAACACAAATACTCTAAGTACATTCTTTAATTTTCTTTATATGGTTTTGAACACTTTTTCATTTATGTATAGAATATGTATAGTCCGTTCACGAAAGTTTGAGCGCATAGTAGGCGTTTGTTTATTTATCTGAAGTTGGCAGTATTTGCTGTCATTACGTAAAATAAAGTCAAAGTTGCCGAATGTACCCGGCCTCGTCCGACGAGCTTGCGAGTTATCCGAGAACTCTATGCAATATTAACCACATTGCTTATCAATCTGACAAGAAAATTTTAATATACACAGTGGAATATGCCAAATTTCCATGGCCAAACGACGGTTAACTTTTCGTGAACGGACTATACTATATAATCTTTGCCTACCTGATTTATATTGTTCGGCATCTCTATAAGCTGTATGGACTTAGTGAGGAACTCCGGTACGCAATCGTGCATCTGGTAGATGTTCTGGATGGTGTTCCCGAAGATGGATTCGTTCATGTATATCCCTTTTTCTACCAGAAATTCCCTGCTGGACCTCTTGCCGAGCAGCCTCAGGAGCTTGGTTTTGATAGAAGACTTCTCGCCTAGAGGGGAGTTGAGCCTTTCGCTCTCTACGAAACATTTGGCGTCTTTGGAAGTGTCGAAGAAGAGCTGGATAGGTATGTTGTTCACGTCGTGCAGAACGACGTTTTTCTTGTCCAACTGTTGGATGCCTGGCCGTAGTTCTATTTGCTCCTTGAGCAGCTGTAACAAGTATGTTATATGTAAAATTTATTACTTCGTGCATTTATAATTGATGTGAAATATTGGTTTCGTGCACGTTAACAGCAGAAGCACACCAGAGGTACAACAACCTCACTTTTCCCATGTAAATCATAGCAAAACCTCGAGAGATTTTGGTGTTTCAGTTGATTTATTTCTTCTTTGGACTGAAAAATTGTGAAAATGGACCTATCGAATTATGTATTAATTAAGTTCAGATCATATTCATCGTAGACGATAACTATATAGAAAAATATTAGTTTTGGGCATTCGCCCTCATCTACTGCAGAAGACTTATCTATCTAATGTGGCTTATTCCGATGATAAAATGTATCCTGATATTATTATACATTATTAAGTAGAAACGAACAGTGCTGGTACAGCGAATGATTGATATTCATAATATTCATTCTACAATATATTATAGAAAGGAAAAATGATCATTAGACGAGAAGGCTGGAAAGAAAGATTTACAAAGTATGGTGAAGTATGTTGCATATATTAAATATAGAATATTGGATGTATTTTCAATTCCTTGAAGGGAAGGTATGAAGATAAATCATCAATTGACAAAATTGTTGCGATAACTTAAGTTTTTATGAATATATGCCCTGAAATCATGTCACTGCACAAAAACTCATCTGGATGTTCTTTCAATTTGCATTATATCTTTTGTTTTTTTATATGAGACAAATAAAAGGTAACTGCTATCTTCGCTATTTACTATTTTATAGAAATTAGCATTAACATACTTACTTCTAACTCTGTATTGTAAAATTATGTATCATTTCTTATTAGATAATTAAGTTTTTGTTTGTACTAGGGAATTTTTTTGGTTTGTATAGAATGATAAATGCTTTAATTCCGACAAAATATTATTTTTTTTATTTGTATTTAATAAGAATCCTTTTTTTACGTTGTGAATAATTGAAATTTAATTGAAATGAAATTTTATTTTCAAAAAATCTTTTATTTTTCAATAAAGTTATCATGGAATTCGAGGGCTTTCATTTCAATAAACAAATATGATCATTTTTCTTCTTTCTATACAGGGTGGTCCGAATCGTAACCAAGAAATTCTAACCAGGTATTCTACAACACAAAAAAGGCTTATATGTCATACAACCCCTATAATAAAGTTATGAGATCTGAAACAAATTTATATGAACTACCCCTGCTTATTTTCATCGAGGAATCATCTCCCACAGTCCCTCGCAATTGTTTAGACACCCTGTATATTCCTCCGATGAAACTGATTATCCACGGAAATAATGAATATGATTGTTTCAATTATACAGGGTGGTCCAGATCGTAACCAAGAAATTTCAACCACATATTCTACATAAAAAATAAGTCCTAGTTTGTCATATAAACATACAGGGTTTTCCTTTTAAGTTGGCCAATAGACGTTTTAAGAGAACTAGTGAATATTTCGTTCTGAAATTTTTGGTGCAGCCCTGAGGGTGAAAGAACTCTTCGCCTAAAATATTTTCGAGTCGACAGTGTTGCCACATCTATCTCAAACGCATATCTACTTTCTTATTTCAAATGGAACTACCTATATTTTCATTTATGTATCGATCCAATACCAAATTTGCAGTATAACCCACTAAAAAAAATCCTCTGCTATGCATTGTTGCCAAGTTATTCACAAATTCCTGAAACTTTTGGCATTTGCATTGCCAGTTTGGAAATGCAATATCTTGATTATTTTTTATGCGAACGGAACCAAAATCAGCAGTCTCCTAGTAAAGACTCCATGTATTCATGTGGTATATTCAGTATTTTGATACATCGTAAGGTTTTTCGAAGATATTGCTGCGAAAATGTGAAACTTAAAAATGAAATATTTCGAGATTTTCAAATGGCAACCCCATATTTATTTTACAGCATTCGATTTTAAATGAAAAATGAATGGCAGTCTCATTTTACACTAATTATTTATTTTGGATAGTTTTCGAATGAGATGAAAAATACTGAAATTTTTCAGTATTTATAGTTCATGATCTATGGTTCTGTTTACGATGAAATGTTTCAATGATTATGACGTGAATTTTTGAAGTACATTCTATGTTTGAAATCATAAAAAGTATTCGATGATCATGGATGTCATAGAAAAAAGTTTACCCATATTATTCAAACACGATTCGGGTTATTTCATAATTCACGGGGAATGCCAAAAAATTATTGAAAGGACCTGTAGGACCTTTAACAATCGTTATTCACATTTAGCACGAATGATCGGAAAGAAATTCCAAATTGTTTAGGCTTTCTGGCCCTATGTTCATGACCTCAACAATAGGATTCATTCCGATAATTCACTTAAGGGATTTTTCCTCGAGCTTACTACAAACTTACTACAGCATACCATAGTTAACTTTACATATTTCTGCGCCGAGTAGTTAGAACCATGACGTCATAGTTAACCAGACCAGGTTACCATTATCTCGGCATAGTTTATTGTCTGGTATACGAGAAATGTGAGGTTAGTGTAGTAGACAAAACTGACAGATCTTACTACACGTTACTACGAAGTTAACAATGACGTCATGAAGTTAACTAACCACACGGGTGTAGTAAGCTCGAGGAAAAATCCCTTTAATAATCACATAGCATTATGCCTATTGAACATGACTATAAAAACTGAAAAATTCCAGTATTTTTCATCTCATTTGAAAACTATCAAAAATAAATAATTAGTGAACATAAGGCCAGGATTACAGAAAGCCTAAACAATTTTCGGAATTTCTTACAAGTCATTCTTGCTAAATGTGAATAACGATTTTTAAAGGCATTTCCCGTGAATTGTGAAACAACTCGAATCGTGTTTGAATAGTATGGGTAAACTTTATTCTATGACATCCATGATCATCGAATACTTTTTTTGACTTGAACCATAGAATCTACTTCAACAATTCACGCCATAATCATAGAACCATTTCATCGTAAACAGAACCATAGATCGTGAACTATAAATACTGAAAAATTTCAGTATTTTTCATCTCATTCGAAAACTATCCAAAATAAATATTTAGTGTAAGAGGAGACTGCCATTCCTTTTTTATTTCGAATCGAATGCTGTAAATAAATATGGGGCTGCCATTCGAATATCTCGAAATATTTCAATTTTGAGTTTCACATTTTCGGAGCAATATCTTCGAAAAACCTTACGATGTATCAAAATACTGAATATACCACATGAATGCATGGAGTCTTTACTATGAGACTGCAGAGTTTGGTTCCGTTCGCATAAAAAATAACCGAGATATTGCATTTCCAAACTGGCAATGCAAATGTCAAAAGTTTCAGGAATTTGTGAATAACTTGGCAACAGTGCATAGCAGAGGAATTTTTTTTAGTGGGTTATACTGCAAATTTGGTATTGAATCGATACATAAATGAAAATATAGGTAGTTCCATTTGAAATAAGAAAGTAGATATGCGTTTGAGATAGACGTGGCAACACTGTCGACTCGAAAATATTTTAGGCGAAGAGTTCCTTCACCCTCAAGGCTTCTCCTAAAATTTCAGAACGAAATATTCACCCGTTCTCCTAAAACGTCTAATAGGCCAACTTAAAAGGAAAACCCTGTATGTCGAGAAATGCTTCCTCTCCGAGATACGGAGTGTTTAAATTATAGAAAAAAAAGTTTTTATCAATAACTTTCACACTGCTTGAAATATTTTCATGAAATTTGAGACATAGGTTTTGAGCGTCAAGGAGCACTTTTTGCATAATATCATTTCTTTTCTATTCTACCAGTGGCGTTCGCACTGCAGCAAATTACAAATTACTATTTTGTACAACTGTCAAAAAAACTTGACTTTTCTTCATCACTATGGATGCGTAAAATATTACTTTTTTCACCGTTAAAAAAAGTCTTTTTTTCACTGCTGATAACCAAAATTAGAACAACTTAAAAATAATGAATATTTTAATTACAACTAATTTCACAAAATTATGATTGTATCTGTACCTTATAAAGTAAATTAGTTTCGTCACCAGCATCTTTGAGAAATTTATTGATATTATCCCTCCATAACACTTTAGATTTCTTTCCTCGGTATCCGACGCTTTTGTTCTTAATAAGCGGGACCAATTTTGAAAAATTCCTTATATCAATATTTTCCTTGACATTCGATGTTTTTTCTAACATTGCTCCATAACTTGGAAGGTTTAAAAATTTTTATTTTTCCTCGAAATAGCATGTGAGCACATTTTCAGAAACCTTTTTTACGTTGTTCTTGTTGCGCCATTCTCGAAATTGGTTATATGTTTTCTCATATTATTAGCTTTGATTTGGCTGGTAACATATAAGATACAATTGTATTTGCTTCCTCAGCCATATCTGCGGGGGTATCACTACCACTATCATGTTCAACATTCATCTTCTTTAAAATAATTCGAAATTGAAACAACTACGAGCAAATACTGTCAAAGATTCAAACAATTTCAACAAACTGTTTCTATAGTTACGACACAGAAAGATCACTGGATTCATTTAAATATTGTACTGAAAGCATTATCTTCAATGATTATACGTATTTCAGACGATGTAAATTCACATTCACAGTGTAAAAAAATGTTGTTTGTATTTCGTGCGTATAAAATTCGTGTTTTCATGGCACATTCGAGTGAATTTTTGGCCTCGACCTGCGGTCTCGGCCAAAATTGACACTCTCATGTGCCATGAAAAAAACACTCATTTTACGCACTTAATACAAAAATTACTAATTTGAATCCTTATTTAATTTGAAGCAAATTCGGTCTCTTGACTTTTTGCTATACGAGGCACCATTTCAGGTTAAAAAAATAAAACATTCTCATGCAAGAAGAAATCGCCAAAATTCGATATAGCAATAAAAAGCTTAAAACGGTTTCGTAGCGATTTCCTAAGATAAATTCAACACACACCCAACTCCTATTTTTAGGGTAGAATAATTTGATTGAAAAATTTGAATGACAGTTTTGGTTTCCAATTACTTCTTTCAATACAATAGTCCTATTATTATTTATTATCTACCTACCTTATCAAATTTTGGCGATTCTTCATGCATGAGAATGTGTTTTATTTTTTTTAACCGGAAACGGTGCTTCGTACAGCAGAATGTTAAGAAACCGAATTTGCTCCAAATCAAATAAGGATTTAAATAGTAATTTTTATTGTCGGGAAAAACCAGTGTCGTAACATTTTCTATCTGAAAATATTCAGTCTCGCTGCAGTACGGACGCCACTGGTAAAATTGAAAAGAAATGATATCCTGCAAAAGTGCTCCTTGACGCTCATAACCTATGTCTAAAATTTCATAAAAATAATTCAAGCAGTATGAAAGTTGTTGATAAAAAACATTTTTTTTTCTATAATTTTAACACCCCGTATCTCGGAGGCGAAACATTTCTCATGACATCTAGGGCTTATTTTGATGTATAATACGTGGTTGAAATTTCTTGGTTACGAGCTGGACCACCCTGTATATTGAAGAATAAAAATCATATTAATATCATTTGATTCACTGCAGCAGCACTCTTTGTTTCCACTAAATAACTGATCATATGAGGATACATTTTATCTTTGAAATGAGCCAAGTTAGAAAGATAAAATTTTTCTTCTACAGTTGACAAGGGTGAATGCCCAAAACTGATATTTTTCTACAAATCGTCCTCGATGAATATGATACGAACTTAATAAATGATTTGATAGTCCATTTTCACTATTTTTCAGTCCGAAAAAAAATGAATCAACTGCAACACTCGAAAATCATCAAAATCTCTCGTGGTTTTGCTATATTTACATAGGAAAAGTGGAGTTGTTATACCTCCGGTGTGCGTCAGTTGTCAAACGTGCTATAAGTATAAGATCCCGATATAAAACGACCTTCACCGAGATGCTTATTTAATGAAACGTATTTTATATTTAATTTAATATGTCAATAAATATAATCCATATGGGTTGCCTAGCAAATTTTAGTCCAGAGTATGTTTAATTAATAATTAAAAAAATTATTTTTTTTAAAAATTTCACCGGAATGATTATTAGATAAATTCTATACCAATCGAAAGTATGAAGCCCATAGAATATGCAAACGTTAGGTTGCTTGTTCTTTTCCGGTCATAGCTATCGGGTTGCCAGGTATAAACAGGCGAATCTGTACTAGCATTTTGCAACGGTCTGTTTATTGAATGAAATTTAATGAAATTAAAGATTATTTCATTCTGAACACGGTGGTATAGGGTTGCCTGCGCAAAATCAGTCCAGAATTGCGGTTGTCGAATTTTAAAAAGTAAAATATTGCTCCGAGTGAATGTGTACGCACCGGTATGCTTAGTGCAGACGATCAGAGAATCGGGCTGCGCGATTATGCTGTGCGAGATAGGGTTATGCGGTTCGCACGAAGCACATTTTTTTCACACTCGTCTGAAATAATCGAGATTATAATATGCAAAGTTTGTTATTTCGTCCGAGGGCGGAAAGAAAAAAAAAATTTAATTCGATCGATTCGAAGATATTGGTATTGAAGGATGAATAAACTATTATCATTATTATTTAACCGATCGCTCGAACGTAAAAAATCAAACTGGCAAATAAATAACGATCAAAAGACGTAATCATGTACACTCGTTCGAAAAAAACGGTTTTTCACGCGAATTTTTTTTCGTCCGAATAAATTCGAAAAAAAAATAAAAAAGAAAGTTTCATCAGTTCGACGATCTTTAAGTCGAGCTCACGTTCGCGCACTCTCTTTCTTTAAATGGGCGGACTTTAAACAGCTGCTATGCTGTGTCCTCTTCTATCGCATGGGATGGTCGGTTGGGACCTCTCAGTCGCACACATTCACTCGGAGCAATATTTTACTTTTTAAAATTCGACAACCGCAATTCTGGACTGATTTTTCGCAGGCAACCCTATACCACCGTGTTCAGAATAAAATAATCTTTAATTTCATTAAAATTTCATTCAATAAACAGACCGTTGCAAAATGCTCGTACAGATTTACCTGTTTATACCTGGCAACCCGATAGTTGTGACCGGAAAAGAACAGGCAACCTAACGTTTGCATATTATATGGGCTTCATACTTTCGATTGGTTTAGAATTTATCTAATAATCATACCGGTGAAATCTTTAAAAAAAAATTTTTTTTAATTATCAATTAAACATACTCTGGACTGAAATTTGCTAGGCAACCCATATGGATTATATTTATTGACATATTAAATTTAATATAAAATACGTTTCATCAAATAAGCATCTCGGTGAAGGTCGTTTTATATCGGGATCTTAGACTATATTAAAGTATGAGACGCCTCGAGGACACCCTATATGGGGTATCTAGATATCTTGTGTAAGCACGTACCACATTTTCGTCATTATTACAGTATTTGTGCAGTAGCGGTTTGAAACGAATGTGCTCAGGTAGCCCTGCCACTGTTTCAACTCCGGAAACAGTGACCAAAATCAACCAAATTGTTCATGTTGATCGTCGACTGAGCATCCGAAAAATTGCAGAGGCTGTTAACGCCGATAAAGAATAGGTAAGAAAAATTTTACACGAGCAATTACACATCACGAAAGTCTGCAATGTTGTTCCCAAATAAACTTTTCCCTGAACAAAAGCTCTTGCGCCAACGGTTTTGCTCAGATTTTCTTGAGAGTTAAAAACATCTTCAGTATTTCTTGGCTAGAGATGAAACTTTTAAGTCGCTTCTTGACCTCAACAGGAAGAAAAAAAGCTAAATTGAAGTGAATGTTACTGTTTCCTTTTTGTTGTTTGACTAATTCTTAACAAAAACAGATTAGAACTAACAACATTCCGCGTATAAAAAATGCAATAAAAGAAAAATTGACAGATATACAGTTTTCCTTTTAAGTTGGACTATTAGACGTTTAAGGAGAACTAGGGAATATTTCGTTCTGAAATTTTAGGTGGAGCCTTGAGGATGTAGGAACTCTTCGCCCAAAATATTTTCAATGCGACAGTGTTGCCACGTATATCTCAAACGCATATCTACTTTTTTTCAAATGCAACTACCTCTATTTTTGAAATATAATCTGGGAGGATTCTGCATTTCTTAGAAACTTTATAGGTTTTCACTCCCAGTATCTGAAACATAAATAATTAGAAAACGGGAACATAAGAATAACATCAGGAATAGAGACATCACAAGATCACAAATTGCTGATCATATATGTTCAAATAGCGGAGATCATATGATGAACTGGAACCACACAAAGATCCTCATGACGGAGCCTGATAATTATAAAAGGAAAATTAAGGAATCTACATGTATTTTGTTGGATGAAGTGAATAATATGGCCAATTGTTCTTGTTGTTGCAGCAATGAAAATATACAGCACAGCGCAATACTACCAAAACTAGGAATGACTTTTCTAATAATTCAATCTGTCAAAAAAATCTTTTAAAACTACGAGCCTACTCACTATATATAAAAGTGACGTTTTTAAAATGGGTACAAAAATCAAATGGGAATAAAATACTACCTAAGTTACAACATTCTCCCACCTGAAAAACGGTTTCAACCAAAACCTTTTTTCACAAATTTAAATTTTCGCTCACCTTTACTCGGATCTACCTTACCCGTATCACCTTCGACAGACTGCTCATCTACAGGCTTTGACAGGAGTTTTCCAACTTGTAATTTCAAACCTATGAACCTTTTCAAGTAGGCTTCACATTGTTCCATTTCTCCCATCAACTGGTCTTCGGTAGCTTTCCCATCAAGCAACAAATTGAACACTTTTTTATCACAAGCAATTAAGTTGTCCCACTTGGGTTTCAAGCATTCCCATGCGATCTCGACATCACTAAACACCAAAGGAACTGTCTTAATATGCCCATCCAATTCGTTTGCTGCTTTTGTAAAGCACATTCGTAATACTTTACGATTTTTCCTAGTTTTTTCGACATTAGCCATTTTGCGCTAACTCTACTGTATTTCGAAAAACTGCACCAAGTCCTGTCACGGTCGCCAAAAATGTTGTTGCAGCAATGAAAATATACAGCACAGCACAATACTACCAAAACTAGGAATGACTTTTCTAATAATTCAATCTGTCAAAAAAATCTTTTAAAACTACGAGCTACAGTGACTTTATACAAGACAGTGGCGACACGCTCATGTCTTAATTTCTATTGGTAGTTGGTTGTCATGTGGTGAATTCCGCCATTAAGAGGCTAATTGTGTTTATTTTCTATTGGAAGCACAGAACAGAACAGAAGAATTAGTGTTCTGTGCACAGAACCATAGAAATTATAACTTGTTAGGTTAGTATCATAGAGAAAATGAGAATTGTCTATGGTTAGTATCAAAGATGTATATCTATGCACCATAGAATTAATAATTGTTTAGTAAATCTATGCTATGCACAGAACATAAATCATAACCAATCTGTCACTGTGTTCAGAATTTTAACCTCCAATAATTTGACATTAGCCTCTTAATGGCGGATTTCGGCTCCGTGTCGCCACTGTCTTGTATAAAGTCACTGTACTACGAGCCTACTCACTATATATAAAAGTGACGCACGTGACGTTTTTAAAATGGGTACAAAAATCAAATGAGAATAAAATACTACCTAAGTTACAACAGTTCTGTTGGAATAGATCGTATTTGGATTGACTTATTGAGGAAGGAAGTGACATCAGGAAATTTCAAAATCAAATAAATCAACATCTCTATAGATTGACAACTATCAATGTCAATCAGATTACAAATGAGAAAATACACAATTCTGAAGAATTTTAGAGTTTGTCTGAAGAAGGTGTCTGATATAGCCACCGAAACGTTACAATATCCTTTTAATTTGTTTCATTTTTCAGTTTTACTGTTAGGCAACAATTTTTTTCAAGACCAAATTGCTCCTGACAAATAAGTGCAAAGATTTTCGCAGGAGCACTTCACCTTAATCAAACATTTTTTAATTATTTATGTTTCAGATACTGGGAGTGAAAACCTATAAAGTTTCTAAGAAATGCAGAATCCTCCCAGATTATATTTCAATCGATATCTGAAAGAAAGGTATGGGCCTTTTTCTATCACTAGTTTCAGAAAATTGGAAGAATTGTATAAGAAATTCTCACACACAAAAAATAGCCTCACCTTCATGTGCAAATGTAGAGATAACAAAGTAATTCCGAAATTCCTGAGGATTAAGCTTCCATTTGATAGCTATGGCTGTTAAAAAATAAAAGACAAGTTCGGTCATGCCCTGGTAAGAGAACGAATTAATTATCTAAGATATAATAAGGTCATATTACAACAAGATATAGCAAGATTGGAAGAAATGATATTTCAAAACCTATCCAGGGAAGACAGTGAACATATTTTCCATTGTGTTAACATTTCCTCTTCCAATGAATACCAGAAAAGCAAGCGATCTAATTTCAACAAATTCAATGAGCTCATGAAAGAAAAACGACGAAGAACAAACATTACGAAGATCAGTAATAACTTCATCAACAAAACAGTTGTCAATTTATCATCACGAAATTTGAATGAAATTGAAAAATCTGTATTATCTAAAGGACTCAATTATGCTATAACTCCAAAAACTGTACCAATATTAGATATGATAACAGCTATTGAAAAGACTGCTCAAAATCTCCCTATAGAAAAATCAAATGAATTTAGAGTTCTCAAACAAAATTTTATTAAAGAAACCTTTCAAATTGAATCCAAATTTGAATAATGATGAGAAAAAAGCAATTAATTCATTAAAAAATGATATGAATATAAAAATTCTACCTGCCGATAAAGGAAACGCCACAGTTATAATGGATTCAGATGAATATAAATATAAATTGTTAGATATTATCAATGACAATGATAAATATTCCAAAATCAATAGGGACCCAACTAATGTTACAGAGAAGAAAGTCAAAAAAATCATATCAAAAACTCAAAAAATTTCACATATGCTGAAAAAAAATTTATAAATCAATCCTATAGTAAACCACCACATTTATATGGCCTACCCAAAATTCACAAACCCTCATTCCATTAAGACCAATAGTTAGCTCGATTGGATCTCCCTGTCAAAATTTGGCTAAATATACGTTACAATTTGTTGCGGTAACTCTTTAAGTGGAGAGAATTTAGTGGACTGTATTAATCAAAAATCATAGGTGTTGTAAAAAATAAAGTGAAAGAAAATAAAGTTAAATGCACCAGACTCACCAAACAGTATTCTTCGACCAATCTTCTGGAGAGTACTCTCGGACGGGGTCGGTGATCTTCAATTCTTCAATAATAGTGTCTCTTTCACAAAATAATAGCGTAGTTCACTTAAAATAGCGGAACACAAGGTTTTATCTCAAAATAAGAGAAAATATAAAATAGCGGAAAATACAATTAAGAAAATTAGCGATAGCGATAAGAAACAGTCGGAGGTTGTTCTTAGACTATGACATATTGTTCAAATTTGTTGAATTGCGCAGCACCGCACATATCAGTTCCAGGTAACTGACAATATACAGGCTGTCCAGTGCATATACTGTTGAAATGAATTTAAATTGAAAACTATTGAATTTAGAAACAAAAATAGATATTACTACAACATTTCCTGCCCCCCAAAAATGCCATAGCATTTTCAAAAGAGCTTGAAATAAAAATAGAAAAATAATTAATATGAAATTGCGCAAACTATCATGCAGAAAACCTATAATAACAAATAGCATGAGCAAAAAAAAAAAAAGATTATTCCTCATCGCTACTTATTGGTAACGCAAAAATCAGATTTCGACGTTTATTATTGTTGAGAACTTTGAATTGATAAGTTGCCCATAGAGGGCTGATAGACTTTGGATTTTTTCGAAACATAACAAAAACAATTTTCACAACTGTTCAACAAACAAAAGTACAGCTGGTGTGTTACCTGAAAATTCATTCAGGAAGGAAACAATTTTGGTATATTCGCTAGAGTTAGCAATGCCAGACGACATTCTATAACTCAGAAGATCACATCGTTTCTGATCCCCACGAGAGATATTACGAATAAATCTCATGAAATAAACAGAAATACGTGATACTATCGGAAAATGTGAACATTTTTTGAAAGAAATTCACGAAAACGTTGAATTTTAAGGGTTGCGAATAAAGCTACTTTGTTCTCTTCACAACATATACAATATTCCGAAACAAAATTTTCAGAGAGTTGATATAATTTGAATTCAAATTGAGATTGATCACTAAACTCAAACTTTGTACCACTCAACCAAAACGAGTTATAAGAAAGTGATCGAAGCCATTCCAAAACTACCTGTGAATCCAACCAGGCTTGAATGGTTGCAAAGGAATATTCATCAGCTAAAAGTTTTAATACTAATAATGAAAATTTTATTAGCAAACTGTAGCACACAATTCTAAGCGCGGGATACACATTTCCTTGAGAAGTGCAATTTCACGTTTAGCAAAAACAAAATTGATGTAAACGCCATCATCAGAATGAACCGTTTCTGAATACAAAATAGCGTAATAACCTTCTTCAGAGCTATCACAAAAGCCGTGTAACTCAAATTTAGAATTAATTGAGCAATTTAAATGTCTTGTTGTTTCAAATCGCGAAAGATATTGAATGTGTGAAACAAACAGATTCCAAACAAGCAAAATTTCGTCCGGTGGTTGATCATTCCACGCAAGACCCATAATCCAGAATCTCTGAATTAAGTATTCAATTAAAAATGTAACTGGCGCTAAGAAACCTAGAGAATCATATAGTTGGGCTAGTTGTGACAAGACCTGTGTTTTAGTACATCTTGTACCATTCGAAGGTGCAACAGAAAACAAAAAACTATCTGAAACTGGATTCCATAATGATCCCAAAATTTTTGGAGAAGATGTGTCACCATCAGAAAAGTAATCAAAACGTTCTATGCTACGAATGGAAGTAGGAATAGCTTCCAACATAATTTGGTTGTCACTTGACCATTTTCCCAATTGAAAACCTCTTTTTTCAATTGAACAAATCAATTGGTCTAGTAACATTTTAGCTTCTTCAAGTGAGGAAGCACCTGTGACAACATCGTCAATAAAAGTATCCTCAAACAACACTTTCGTTGCCAAAGGAAAATCGTTACCTTCATCTTGTTCTAACCGTTTCAAAAATCGCGAATCTACAAATGGAGCAGATGATATTTCATATGTAACGGTATCAGAGGTACTTAAAGGTTTCAAAACACAATTGTGAATGAGGTTATAAGGACTGTTGTGTAAAGAATTATATGGAACAATCTCCATATTATGTCCGCAATCGAGATATTCGGGAATAAAAGCAGAGTAATCGTTATAGAGAAAAAATATTTCATAAGTCGACGCTCTAAGGAAACGAATTGCTTGGAAGCAAGTTCTTCCATGCCGCTAAAGTTGGGCATACTATTGGCCAAGGGTAAAGAAACAAATATTTTCTCACATAATTGATTATGGGGAGAGTCAATACGCACCGAGGGAACAGATTCAGTTCCCCAAAACGGTTCACAATTTGAGGAAGTGATATGTCGCTTTCTTGACAACGTATGTCACAAAAAAATGAGGAGGTACAACTTGGAGAGAGGTCTGATCCACCTCCCATGAGTATATAACCAAAAATTGAGTTGAAGGCATTAATTCCATTAATACCAGTGACGTGACCACTGAGCAAAATTTTCGAAAACATATCCGCTCCAAACAAAATATCCACATGTCCAGGAATATGGAAAGTGGCGTCGGCTAATTTTAAATTTCTGAATTCATCACCAATGCAAGCGGGCACAGGCGTAGTCGGTAATTTTTCTGTAATTTGATCAATTATAGATGCGTTCGTATACAAAACTGGGGATGCTTGTCCGACTGGTTTAACAGTGAGAGAAACTGAACCCTTACTGATACACGATTTCGAAGAGTTCAATCCTGTAACCTCAAGAAAAACGTTTTCAGATTTCAAACCTAAACATGAAGCTGCTTTCTTTGTTATAAACGAAGTCATACTACCAGAATCAATAAGACAACGTAATTTATGGAAAATCCCATTTGAATCGGACACTTCAACTAAAGCAGTGGCTAAGAGAACAAAAGAAGTTTTTTCAGAATTGAGAACTCCAGCTCCTGCAAAGTTCACTACAGATTGCGATTCTGAACCAGTTGTGTTAGCGTTTTGCGCACCTGACTTTTCATCTTTGTCCAGTTTGAAATGTAAAAAGGTATGATGTTTCATTGAACATTGACGGCAGGTAGACTTAGAGGCACAGGAACGTATATCATGAACATTTGATAAGCAATTGAAACATAAATGCAATTTTTTAGCCAAATTATAGCGTTCAAACGGTTTCATGCCAAGAAAAGTTTTGCACCTGAATATAGAATGGTCATTTTTGCAAACGACGCATTTCGATGAACTAGAACTGTTCGAGTTTGTCGATTTTTCAAAAAAAGAAATTTTTGGTATAAGGTTTTCTACCAACTGAATTTATACCGCTAGCAAAAGATTGATCACTATTAATCATTTCGGAAGCAATACATTCACGTTCCAAAAATGTCGTGAGATCTTTATATTCGGGAATCTCAGATGAACCAAAAGCATGTTCAAATCGGGAGATTATATCATCATCTAACCGATCATATAACATCATTAGTAAAATAAAGTCCCATTCGTCAGTGGGGAATTGTAAGTTTCTCAAGGCAGATATATTTTCTTGAAAAGTATCTAATAAATTTCTCAGGGCGTTTGGTACCTTTGATTTAATTTTAACTGTACCTTCAATGCGACGCCAATGACATTTAGCGAGCCAACGCTTGTTGTTGTAACGCTGATATAAGGTATCATAGGCCGTTTGATAATTTCTACCACAGAATTCATAATTTTGAATTAGTCTTAAAGGTGGTCCATCGAGGGTTGAAACCAGATAACTAATTTTTTCATCATTACTCAACGACGTATTATTGTGTACAAGTGAATTGAATAAACCTATAAATGAAGGAAATTGCGTACAGTCACCTGTAAAACGTTTCAACTCTAATTTAGGCAACCTCACATTTGCATTATATTTGGAACAAGAGGGAGAAGAATTCGAATTTTCTGATTTCTTGAAATCATCGAGAACTAAAGTCTCATAAATAGCTTTTATTTCGTAATAATCTGCTAAGAAACCATCTCTTATGGTTTCTTCTACACTCAAATCAGAATCTTCCTCTTGAAGAACTGAATCTACAACAATAATATGTTGTTGTCAAATTCGTCCCTTATTCTTTCAATATCTGAAAATCTAGCCTTGAAAATTTTAAATTTATTCATATCGGACTCTGCTTGTTTGGCGAAATTACTCAGAAGTTGAATTTCCGAAACAGCAGTATTGCGATATGCACGGGCTCGTTTTATTTTAGTAGCCATAATTTACTAGGAAAACGAGAAGAAATTCAATAAATTAATTGAACGTTATAAACTCGAATATCGACCGTATCAATACTCCTATAGAATGCAGTCAGTAAACGAGTTTATTGGGGAGATCGTGGCGTACTAACAAAAAATTATCGCTTGCAATAAGAAACTGAAACGATATTAATTATCGGAGATAAGAGGAATAATCGAATCGGTGAAATAAAACTCACTATAATTAATAATTAACAATTCTGCATGTAATTTGCGAAACCTCAATTATTAAGCAATAAAACCAAATATGAAAAAAAAACAATTCAATATTCGGCTCCTGAAGGTCCAAAATGTTGCGGTAACTCTTTAAGTGGAGAGAATTTAGTGGACTGTATTAATCAAAAATCATAGGTGTTGTAAAAAATAAAGTGAAAGAAAATAAAGTTAAATGCACCAGACTCAACAGTATTTTTCGACCAATCTTCTGGAGAGTACTCTCGGACGGGGTCGGTGATCTTCAATTCTTCAATAATAGTGTCTCTTTCACAAAATAATAGCGTAGTTCACTTAAAATAGCGGAACACAAGGTTTTATCTCAAAATAAGAGAAAATATAAAATAGCGGAAAATACAATTAAGAAAATTAGCGGTAGCGATAAGAAACAGTCGGAGGTTGTTCTTAGACTATGACATATTGTTCAAATTTGTTGAATTGCGCAGGCACCGCACATATCAGTTCCAGGTAACTGACAATATACAGGCTGTCCAGTGCATATACTGTTGAAATGAATTTAAATTGAAAACTATTGAATTTAGAAACAAAAAATAGATATTACTACAACACAATTTTTGAAACCATTAACAGGAAAGTCAAACAGTTTTTTGAAAAACACGTCGCATTTTCTTAAAAAATTAAGAACATCAAATTTGAATCAAACTGACATTCTGGTAAGCTTCGATGTTGTTAATCTATTTCCAAACGTTCCAGTGAGTAAAACACTTGAAATAGTGAGAAGCAAATTGTTAGATGAAACAACTATTTATGATAATACTAAATTAACTGCTGATAATATAATAGAAATGTTAGATGTTTGCCTAAATTCAACATATTTTCAATTAGACGATGTTTTCTATAAACAGAAATTCGGAATGGCCATGGGTTCTCCTTTATCTCCTATTATGAGCAATATATTCATGGAATATTTCGAAGAAAAATATGTAGAAACATATTCACTGAAACCAAAGACTTGGTGGCGATATGTAGACGATATTTTTGTAATTTGGCAACACGGCAGAGAGGAATTAAATAAGTTTTTTGATTATATCAATAATAAAGAACCAACCATTAAATTTACGATGGAATTAGAACACAATAATCAAATTTCTTTTCTAGATGTTCTAATAAGAAAATTTATAGATCATTATGAAACAAGTGTATTTCGGAAACAAACACACACTAATAGATACCTAAATTTTTATTCCAATCATCAATTAAATGTAAAAACAGGTATTATAAAAACACTTTATGATAGGGCCTTTTTAATTTCATCTACACCTGAAATTAGAAATAATGAAATTTCTTTCATTAAAGAGTTCCTACTAGATAATCAATACCCACCAAATTTTATAGAAAGAACAATTTCAAATTTAGAACGAAAAATATCTAATCGAAATTCTAATGATGATCAGGTACAAACAGAAAACCGTCAAGAACAACCAAACTTGTTGAACGTCATTCCTTATATTCCTGGCCTATCAGAGAAAATAAGAAGAATTGGTTCCAAATTCAACATAATGTTTTCAAAACACAAAATGATTTGAGATCCATTCTAACTAGAACAAAACCAATGAATGAGACACAAAAATCAAAAAATTGTGTTTACAATATTCCCTGTATATGTGGAAAATCTTATACAGGGAAGACATCAAGACCTTTAGAAATCAGAAAACGGGAACATAAGAATAACATCAGGAATAGAGACATCACAAGATCACAAATTGCTGATCATATATGTTCAAATAGCGGAGATCATATGATGAACTGGAACCACACAAAGATCCTCATGACGGAGCCTGATAATTATAAAAGGAAAATTAAGGAATCTACATGTATTTTGTTGGATTTTAGAGTTTGTCTGAAGAAGGTGTCTGATATAGCCACCGAAACGTTACAATATCCTTTTAATTTGTTTCATTTTTCAGTTTTACTGTTAGGCAACAATTTTTTTCAAGACCAATTTGCTCCTGACAAATAAGTGCAAAGATTTTCGCAGGAGCACTTCACCTTAATCAAACATTTTTTAATTATTTATGTTTCAGATACTGGGAGTGAAAACCTATAAAGTTTCTAAGAAATACCTCTATTTTTATTTATGTATCGATGCAATAATAAATTCGCAGTATAACCTACAAAAAATTCTCTCCCATGCACTGTTTCGAAGATATGCACAAATTCTTGAAATTTTTGACATCTGCATTGGAAGTTTGGAAATACAATATCTCGATTATTTTCTATGCGAACGGAACCAAACTAAGCAGTCTCGTAGTAGAAATGTCATGCATTCATGTGTTATATTCAGTATTTTGATACATCGTGAGGTTCTTCGAACATTTGTCAACTTCTACAAAATTTCTTGGAGTTTTGTTAGACTGTCATCTTAGATGGGTTGACCATGTGGATCAGGTCAGCAAAAATTGAATAGAGTGCTCTACATGATTAGGGTACTGTCTCGAAAGGTGGACGTGGAACTCCTGAAAACGATCTACTTTTCAAATTTTGTTTCCATTCTCAGGTATGGGCTTGTTGTATGGGGTGGTTGTAGCGATTTAAACCGATTATTTATTCTGCAGAAATTTGCATTAAGAGCCATTATAGGATTAGGCTATATCGAATCATGTAGGGGTCGTTTTAGGGAAAATTCCATGCTCACACTTCCAGGGCTGTTCGTGCTGGAGTGTGTTTTGTTTGTGAGAAAACATCCTGAATATTTTGAGGACCTATTAAATAAAAATAATACCAGGGGCCTATTGCACCAAAATATTTTGCAGCTTTTCACTTTGCACTTTGCATTCTGACAAATTTCAAAATTGAAAATTAATTATGTTGCACAAGATTTCTCTCAACATTTACATTCTGCGAAGTGTTTTTCACTCTGCACTTGACTTTCCACATTGTACTTTTCAATTATGAATGCGTTTCGTGCAACGAAATTCATTTGAAAAGTGAAAAGTGCAAAGTGAAAAGTTGCAAAGTATTTGGTGCAATAGGCCCCTGGCGCACAGTTCCATACCATTTTCCAAGGCATTCCTTGACTCTTACGGAGAAAAACACAAATACATGTGCATAAAGCTTTTTAACTTATTACCCAGAAATTTCATCATCTTATCTGATAATAAAAAATTTAAAACAGAAATAACTAAGCTTATTTTGAAATTGAACCATATTCGATTAAGGAATTTATGGAATATCCTTTCTGATCATATTGTAAGTTTATTTTCTTGTTGTCTTTGACGTTTTCTCTTTTCCTTTGTAATACATTGATTATGAGAATAAAGTAATGTTTATGTTTATGTTTATTTGGTTCCGAAAATGAGGAACTTGAAATTGAAATATTTCGAGATTTTCAAACGGGAACCCCATATTTATTCAACAGCATTCGATTCGAAATGGAAGATGAATGTCAGTATTCTTTTACACTAATTCTTTATTCTGGATAGTTTTCGATTGAGATGAAAATACTGAAATTCTTCAGTATTTAAAGTCATAATCTATGGTCGTGTTTATGATGAAATGGCTCAATGATTATGAGGTAAATTATTGAGGTAGATTCTATGATTGAAATCATAAAAAGTGTTCGATGATCATGGATGTCATAGAAAAAAGTTAACCCATGTTATTCAAACACGATTCAGGTTGTTTCAGAATTCAAAAGGAATGCCAAAAAAATATTGAAAGGACCTGTAGGACCTTCAACGATCGTTATTCGCATTAAACAAGAATGACTGGAAATAAATCCCGGGTTTGGCTCAATGTTCTTGGCCTTAACCATAGAATTCATTCCAATAATTCACCTTATAATCACAAAGCATTATGTCCATAAATCATGACTCTAAATACTGAAAATTTTCAGTATTTTTCATTCGTTCGAAAACTATCTGAAATAAATAATTAGCGTAAAAGAAGACTGCCATTAATTTTTCATTTCGCATCGAATGTTGTAAAATAAATATGGGGTTGTCATTGAAAATCTGGAAATATTTCAATTTTAAGTTCCACAATTTCGGATCAAAATTTTCGAAGAACCCCACGATACAAAATACTTAATATACCACATTGCACATGGCATTTCAACTATGACAATGCTAAGTTTGGTTCCGTTTACACAGAAAATAATCGAGATTTTGCATTTCCAAACTAGCAATGCAGATGTCAAAAAATTCAAGAAATTGTGCATAACTTGGCAACAGTGTATGGCAAGGAATTTTTTTCAGTATGTTATACTGTGCATTTGGTATTGAATCTATACATAGAAATAGACGTGGCAACACTGTCGACTTGAAAATATTTTAGCGAAGAATTCCTTCTTCCCAAAGGCTCTACCTAAAATTTCAGAACGAAATATTCACTAGTTCTCCAAAAACGTCTGATAGGCCAACTTGAAAGGAAAAACCTGTATGTATAAATAGGAATTATAAGAACTCACTTTATTTTGTCCAGATCTGCCAATTATATGGATTTCATTATCTTCGAACACTAATTTCTCTTGTCTATTTATTTTCGCGCACAGTTCGTCACCTATCACAATTTTGGATACTCCTTTTATCTCGTTCAACTTGCCCCTAGAAATAAAAAAAAGATTAACATATACAGTAATGATTACCTTATACAGTCAGCAAATGACTAATAACATTCTAGTAAGTAGTAAAAAACACACTAAATATATGACACTTCGGCAAGTATGAATGAAGTGGCGGAGTACGGAATTCTGCAGTTTAATTGAATTACTTATAGTACGGTGTAATTAGACCTAAACCTCAACATCCAAAGTAAAAGTTTTCCTCCAACACCAATTGGTCTACATAGTCCCCTTATTCTATGGTAAAAAGTTACACCATTTTGAGCGTCGGGTTTGGGGGTGAGGGGGGTTGGAATTTGAAAAATCACTAGTTTTTTTAGTTTTTCGTAAATATTTCAAAAACTAAGCGGTTTATTCTAAACATTGTTATATACAAAAATGTTCTACGTTAATTTTTAAATAAGAATGCTCCTTTTCATAATCACTCTAAATTGTACGGTTCAAGAGTTACAGATGGTGTAAATGTTAACTTTTTCGTAATTTTGATAATTTTTAAAAAAAATAAGATAATATGATAATCTCTCTCCAATAAATTTTCAAGACCGGGATATATTGCATCAATAAGATGTTACAACCTGTGCAATATGTATCCTAATGTCTCGTCAAATTTAACGTCATTGCTGTTGGTGTTAGAAGAGACAATTTTTCCTTCGCTAAGATTGAGTAGTTTACGGGGAAAGTCGTCATCGGCGTTTTCGCTCAAATGGGATCTCATGTTTGTTCGTAAATTGAGAGATACAACCGAACTCCATAAGTGAGATGATTTTAAGCATGCTCTGATGACATCGGCATCAGACTTTCTGAGGTCTTTGAGCGTTCGGTTTACTGCTTCAACATGAGCTCTATGACTCATGGTGCATTCGTCCCATATAATTAAAGATGTTTCTCGTAAAAGTTTCCCGAATGGCCCATTTTTACGTATGGAACAAACTGACTGTTGCTCTAGTTAGACTGTCAGAGGTAGCTTAAAGGTGGAGTGTGCTGATTTCCCATCATTTAACAGAGTAGCGGCATTCCTTGAAGAGGCAACGGCATTTCTCCTGGATTGTCTTACTTTTGCCAATACCAAATTTGCAAGAAACGTTTTGCCAGTGCCTTCCGGGGCGTCAAGAAAGAAAGTTATATCTCTGTTATTAAGCGCAATATAATTTAGTTCATCAAAAGCTTGTCTCTGGTCTTTGACTAATTTCGGTTAATTTTCATAATAAAAACTGACAACTCATTGGTATCGTACGAACGTATCAGTAGTATGTCCGTTCCATTGTTATGTGGCCGAATATCGAAAGTGTGCTAATATTGTTTCGAAAAATTCAATTCCGCTGCGTAAGGAGCCGACCACGCGACCAAAGGTCCACAGGGCACAGATAACGCGACTGAGCTGCACTCAGATGTAAAAGGCCACGCCCCCTTCTCCTGAAGCGAGCACGAACGCTAACCGAATTAAACCGAAGCCCTCGCCTCGCACGTCTTCCGCTGCTTTGGCTTTCATACGTTTTATACCCGATTATTTACGACATCACATAAGAACCTCAAAAATAACAGTACTTCTCCACTATTTAATGGATGTTATTATACATATAAACTTTCCTCTTGAATCACTCTATCTATTAAAAAAACCCATCAAAATCCGTTGCGTAGTTTCAAAGATTCAAGTATACAAAGGGACATAGGGACAGAGAAAGCGACTTTGTTTTATATGTACTATGTAGTGATTATATCATTTTTATTTTTACACCGTCTGCAACTCATGAACCGTAAATTTTACAGGGAATATGCATAGGACATTTTTAGTTTAAAATTTCATGTAGAATATTTTTGTATATAACACTCTTTGTGCTAAACAGCTTAGTTTTCAACCAATTTCCAAAACAACTAAAAACTACTAAATTTCCTACTTTTTCTCCCCCTTCCCCCCAAACCCGACGCTCGAAATGGTGTAACTTTTACCAACAATAAGGGGGTTATACAGGGTGTTTCATTGGGAAAGGGAAATACTTCACAGGTGCATAGGTGGCACCAAGACGGTTCTAGAGATACCCCATTTATTGGGTCTCACTGTCTTCGTAGCCGAGATACAGGGTGTTTTATGAATTTTGCCCGTTTCTTCCTGAGGCCGTACCAGACGAACCACCCGGTATATTTTCTTCATATTTGGCAAATATGTTCGTAATTGAGAGCCCAAACATATCATGCAATAACCGCCTCGAAAATCCAGGTCCGGTTAACAAAAAATTATGAATCGTTTGAATACTCGAAACAACACCCGGTACATCGGAATTTTGAAAATCTGTTTAATATCCGAAAACACCACTAAAAACTAAACTGAGACGTATACTTCAAATTTTCGCGCAGAAAGTTTTACTGTACAAATTTTCAGGGTAAAAGTGAAGTTTTTAGGAACTTGGATACCCGAAAGTGGTTTGAAGTGAATTATCAACAATATTGAATCCATAATTATTGCAACATTACTTTGTAATTCATTTCCACATTGGTTTCCCTTTTTATAGCCGTATACTTAAAAATCCAGGTCCGGGTTAAAGAAAATTATGAATCGTTTGAATCCTCGAAACAACACCCTGTACATCGGAATTTTGAATATCTGTTTTAAAATTCGAAAATACCACTAAAAACTTAACTGATACGTACACTTCAAATTTTCGCGCAGATAGTTTCAATGCACAAATTTTCAACGTAAAAGTGAAGTTTTAAGAACTAGGATACCTGAAAGTGGTTTGAAGTGACTTTTAACAATGAATTATCAACAATATTGAATATCCGTAATTATTTCAACATTACTTAGTAATTCATTTCCACATCAGTTTTCATTTATTGAGAAGTGAGTTGCATTATAACGTATAATAATTATGGATATTCAACATTTTGATAATTCATTTTTAAAAGTCACTCCAATCCCCTTTCAGGTATCCAAGTTCTTAAAAACTTCACTTTTACGTTGAAAATTTGTGCATTGAAACTATCTGCGCGAAAATTTGAAGTGTACGTCTCAGTTCAGTTTTTAGTGGTATTTTCGAATTTTAAAACAGATTTTCAAAATTCCGATGTACAGGGTGTTGTTTCGAGGATTCAAACGATTCATAATTTTCTTTAACCCGGACCTGGATTTTTAAGTATACGGCTATAAAAAGGGAAACCAATGTGGAAATGAATTACAAAGTAATGTTGCAATAATTATGGATTCAATATTGTTGATAATTTACTTCAAACCACTTTCGGGTATCCAAGTTCCTAAAAACTTCACTTTTACCCTGAAAATTTGTACAGTAAAACTTTCTGCGCGAAAATTTGAAGTATACGTCTCAGTTTAGTTTTTAGTGGTGTTTTTGAATATTAAAACAGATTTTCAAAATTCCGATGTACAGGGTGTTGTTTCGAGTATTCAAACGATTCATAATTTTTTGTTAACCCGGACCTGGATTTTCGAGGCGGTTATTGCATGATATGTTGGGCTCTCAATTAGGAACATATTTGCCAATATGAAGAAAATATATAGGGTGGTTCGTCTGGTACGGCCTCAGGAAGAAACGGGCAAAATTCATAAAACACCCTGTATCTCGGCTACGAAGACAGTGAGACCCAATAAATGGGGTATCTCTAGAACCGCCTTGGTGCCACCTATGCACCTGTGAAGTATTTCCCTTTCCCAATGAAACACCCTGTATAGAACAATTTGGGGTTGGAATAAAACTTTTACTTTGGATGTGAAGGTTAGGCCTTTTTTTAGGTTAATAACACCGTACTATTAAGAGAAGGGGTTCCAAACCTTTTACCCTATGCACTCTACCAAAATTCTGCTGAAAGTGTAGCGCCCCCCCAGGAACCAAAATAAGGAATAGAAATATTAAAAAAATTATTGTGAAAACCCCGAGCAGGTGCTTTTGAGCGCTCATTCATTGGTGGAGCAATGAGGCTATTAACTCAAAATTTTGTGAAAAACTTCAGGAACTTGATTAAAAAAATGAAATATGTAAAATCTTGACAATTAAACAAATTTAATTCTATGGTTCTGAAATTTCGCATGAACATTCAGTATATCAATCTTCATACACAAAATGAATTTCACTCGAATCAAATATTCGGTTATGGAGTATCTATGTTGAAGAAATAGAAAATTCATTTTTTCAGTTTCTGTTCATTTACTGATTGTCTCTAGGTTTGCTTGGCTTGATTGGCTTCTGGGAAATCTTTCTTATAATTTCTGGTGTGCCCTCGCACGTTCAATGTTATCTTTGAGTACCTTCGTTAAATAAGTGAAGAAAGCTTCAGATTTAACGCAGAAATATCTGCATAACAAATTATGAAGAAGTTGTTTCACATTATTTACTCGGATCATGGAACCACACATTTACATTGAGAAAAATTCTCCTCTCTTTCCATAATTTTTGAGGATAGAATATTATGAAATTACTAAGAAAAGATAAAAAGACTCATTCAATACAAAATTAAACTGCAGTGCGCATGCGGTGACTCTACGACTCTGCTCTCGTGTAGGGTTACGATAGATCAACCTGAGTCAATGATCGAGTTGAAAGCACCGTACTTTCCGAACACGGGTTGGATGTTCGGGATAGGTAAACGAACGCCAAGGTTATAGGAATCGAGTTAACGCGTATCGGAAAACGCCTTATAAGTCCAAAAATTCCAGGATGACCTTCATTCCTGTTGAACAAAAACATCTGGGGCCTGTAACACAAGCACTACAAGTCCTACAATTGTAAGAATATATTCTACACTTGTAACTGTTTCATAACACAAACCATCTTGTAATTACAAGTACGGACTAGTAATTACGTCAAATCTCTACTTATGTAAACTTTTTCTGTAACATAAAGTTCACACTTGTATAATCGTGTCACGGAATTTTCTACAAGTGTAGATAATGTTTTACATATCTCCAACTCTAGGTAAATACAACACATTTTAATGTATTTGCAAAAATTAACAAAAAATCACAACTGAGTAATTATATGTTCCTTATAAAGGGATTGTACCCAACTACTATCACAAATTGAAAAAGCAGCAGCCATTTTCATCTTCTTTATATTGTGGTAACAATGCCGTGAACTCTGACATGGGCAGTTGGAGCTCTTGTTCTAATTTTACAATTTCCAGTTCAGTTTTATGGTTCTTCAACCTTAGATATTCTACTTGCAAAGCAAGCCCTTCTTGTTTTATCTGAGCAACTTTTTCCGAATCGGAATTATTGACTCTATCTTGCTTCCTTTTTCCTGTATAAAAATGCATTTTCTATTATTATTCCTATTATTTTGCTTCGAAAAGAATTAGGTATCATTGAATTGCTTTGGAATAGATGGGGTTTCGTGAGCACTGATTGGTCCACTTTTATTGGCAATATCTTCAGCATTATTATTCTCTACGTCAGTTTACCGGCTTGGTTGCTTGAGTTTTCGAAAAACTCAGCTACTCCAAGACCGCATATTACAGGAGAGTCTTTCCCAATTATTTCCAGTACAATTTTTTCCACTTCCGTTAGATTCCCCATTCCACCAGAGCCAGTTTTCTTCGCATTATCATTTTACTCTATAAATATGTACCATATGTCGATAACAATAATCTTGCAAGTTCCAAGTTTTGCTGACTATAGCAATTTTTTTCAAATTCTGCCATATCTAATGTATCCTTTACATAAGTCCAATCTTTATCCGCTGGTACTTAACAATTACTTTGAGCCAAATTGGCCATTTCTTTCCACTTTTCTACTTTATCTTGCTTTCTCAGTTTATCCGAGAAAGTTCCGAAAAATATGTGTCTATTTTCTCTTATCTTAATTAAAATTGCATTTTACGTTCGAAAACAATTTGTTTTGAAGACATAATGCAAACAGAAGAGCCGCAATACTACTTATATTGACAAGTTTTGTCATATAGTAGGAATCAAATAATAATTAATTCTATGATATTTGCATTATATGTGTAGCTACACATGTACAAAATTATTTAATTTCTACAATTGTAGCCATTCGCATTGTGACATCGAATTGGGTTGGACTTGTAGTTACAGGCAAATTACTTGTAACTTGTAGACTTGTTACACTTGTAAGGTTTGTGTTACAGGTCCCTGGTTGAACCAAGCGCATGCGCCATCTACGTGTGGATTTCCGATTTATGAATGAGTAACCTATAACTATACTATCAATTCAACTGAACACTTACTGAGAAAAACCAGATAGATCATAGTTGAGTGTTTTGGCTCTGACAGCATTCGGCTGGGTCTTCTTTCTAACCACCACCGGATCTTCCAAAACTGGAAATTTAGGTGGTTTTGGATAGGAATGCGGGAATCATCTTCTATTTTTATTGAATTGATGAATTCCTGAAACAAAAAAGGCGGAAATTAGTTTTATTATTCATTTAAAAGAAGTGATATTTTTATATCGAAGTAGCAAGAATCCACTGCATGAAAAAGTTGAAGCTTGTTATTATAGTCTACCAATTTTGACCTGATATGAACCGAACACAAAGATGGTATTCATTTACGGTTCAATTATTCGAATGAACGTATAAATTGCATCATGAAGGCTTCTGGAGATTATAGACTTAAGCGATTGCATCTTCCTAGGAATCAGTAGTTAGCTTATTTCTTTTATACAGGGTGTTTCATTGGGAAGGGAAATACTTCACAGGTACATAGGTGGCACCAAGACGGTTCTAGAGATACCCCATTTATTAGGTCTCACTGTCTTCATAGCCGAGATACAGGGTGTTTTATGAATTTTGCCCGTTCCTTCCTGAGGCCGTACCACACGAACCACCCGGTATATTTTCTTCATATTTGGCATATATGTTCCTAATTGATAGCCCAAACATATCATCCAATAACGGCCTCGAAAATCCAGGTCCGGGTTGACAAAAAAATTATGAATCGTTTGAATACTTGAAACAACACTCTGTACATCGGAATTTTGAAAATCTGTTTTAATATTCGAAAACACCACTAAAAACTAAACTGAGACGTATACTTCAAATTTTCGCGCAGAAAGTTTTACTGCACAAATTTTCGAGGTAAATGTGAAGTTTTTAGGAACTTGGATACCAGAAAGTGGTTTGAAGTGACTTCAACAATGAATTATCAACAATATTGAATCCATAATTATTTCAACTTTACTTTTTAATTCATTTTCACATTGGTTTTCCTTTTTATAGCCGTATACTTGAAAATCCAGGTCCGGGTTAACGAAAATTATGAATCGTTTGAATCCTCGAAACAATACCCAGTACATAGGAATTTTGAAAATCTGTTTTAAAATTCGAAAAAACCACTAAAAACTGAACTGAGACGTACACTTCAAATTTTCGCGCAGATAGTTTCAATGCACAAATTTTCAACGTAAAAGTGAAGTTTTTTAGAACTTGGATACCTGAAAGTGGTTTGAAGTGACTTTTAACAATGAATTATCAAAATATTGAAATCCATAATTATTATACGTTATGATGCAACTCACTTCTCAATAAATGAAAACTAATGTGGAAATGAATTACAAAGTAATGTTGAAATAATTATGGATTCAATATTATTGATAATTCATTGTTAAAAGTCACTTAAACCATTTTCAGGTAACTTAGTTCTTAAAAACTTCACTTTTACGTTGAAAATTTGTGCATTGAAACTATCTGCGCGAAAATTTGAAGTGTACGTTTCAGTTCAGTTTTTAGTGGTATTTTCGAATTTTAAAGCAGATTTTCAAAATTCCGATGTACAGGGTGTTGTTTCTAGGATTCAAACGATCCGTAATTTTCGTTAACCCGGACCTGGATTTTCAAGTATACGGCTATAAAAAGGAAAACCAATGTAAAAATGAATTACGAAGTAATGTTTAAATAATTATGGATTCAATATTGTTGATAATTCATTGTTAAAGTCACTTCAAACCACTTTCGGGTATCCAAGTTCCTAAAAACTTCATTTTTACCTTGAAAATTTGTGCAGTAAAACTTTCTGCGCGAAAATTTGAAGTATACGTCTCAGTTTAGTTTTTAGTGGTGATTTCGAATATTAAAGAGATTTTCAAAATTACGATGTACAGGGTGTTGTTTGGAGGATTCAAACGATTCATAATTTTTTGTTAACCCGGACCTGGATTTTCGAGGCGGTTATTCCATGATCTGTTTGGGCTCCCAATTAGAAACATATTTGCCAAATATGAAGAAAATATACCGGGTGGTTCGTCTGGTACGGCCTCAGGAAGAAGAAGGCAGCAAAAATCAAAACACCCTGTATCTCGGCTACGAAGACAGTGAGACTCAAAAATGGGGTATCTCTAGAACCGTCTTGGTGCCACCTATGCACCTGTGAAGTATTTCCCTTTCCCAATGAAACACCCTGTATAGGGTGTCTACTTTTAAAGTGGACAAACTTCGAAGGAAGATTATACGAGTGATTGGCAAAAAAATTTGATATAACATATGCTCGAAATGTTGGTGTCGATTTCACGAAATATTTCGAATTTTTTTCCATAAAATTATCATTATTCATTTTTTCCTGGTAGTCTCATCAAATTTGACCACATATTCAGAAAGGGCAATAAATTTGCTACAAGATAAGAGAGTCTGTGTGCAGAAAAACTCTTATTGGGGGGCGTGGTAAGGAGGTGCATATCACGATCCTGAAGTTAACAATATTAGTCCTATTTTTCCAATGGTTTTTTCCATGAAATATTAATTATTATGCAGACGTTTCGTTCCAGTATAAATTACCTCATTTAGTGTACTTTCGAATGACATTTATACTTTTGTGTTAGCTGCTCATCCTCCGCCAAGATATCATGGCTAACATGATAACAACGAAAAATTCCAACAATTTCGAATTTAAATTTGCTCTACGTTTAAACTTTTAGTGGTCGAATTTTAATGTTATTTTATAAAAATCATCAATTCGTCTCGAATCAAAATAATAACCAAAAAATTAACCACCTTCTTCAATACATTTGATTTTTTTTATACGCATCTCTCGGGAAAAGACTGAGCTTATAACGCCCTTTCAAGCGTTTTCGTACTGAATCTACAATTCTGCAAAGTTCATAGCATTTCTCAAGCATTTCTACACAACACAATTCTATTCTGTCGATGAAATCCTTCAGAGTCAGAAAGCGATTTAAATATACTTTCTCTTTCAAAGTATTCTAGACATAAAAATCCAAAGACGTCAGGTCGGGGCTCCTCTGTGGCCATCATCTAGCCGTATCTTCCAATCCGTTGTAAAGCAATATATTCATTGAATAGATCTCGACATTAAGACTATGATGTGCTGGGCAGCCATTCATTTGAAACCAGACATTTTATTTTATCTGTTAGACAGGTGCATTTCATCCAATAAGTCTATCAAGTTGCTTTGATTCACCGTGGGTTTCATAAAGCTTGATTGGGCAATCAAATCGTTGATTTTGAATTAAGTCGATGGTTTATGTCAAAAATGAACTGAAAATTACACAGAAATAATGACATTTAAATAATCAAGCTGATTGGAGTTTTTGTGAAACCCGGCTATAATCTAATAAATTCTTCAGCATTACGCAACGTGTGCACGTATTTCAGAGCGCTACGAATAGTTTCTTTGATTGCCCTGGTGATATATATGTGTGTATATTTAAATTGAATTGGCGAGAAGTGTAAATCGCTGTGAGTATTGTCTAATCATAACACATTAAACTTTTGTATTTGGCGATTTTCACCCGCATTTTGATCGAGGCAAGTCATTGTTTATTTACCTCGAGTGTTAATTATCTTATCGAGTCGCGGAACATCTGACCAGACTGATAGCGGGAATTCCCTGGCGTAAGGATCGACATACATGTCCGTTCATATTCTCGCCTGATTTCATTTCATTTGTTTATTCGAGTTCCTTTTTTTTTGTCCCTGGCCTTTTCTGTTTGTCTGTTCTGAAGTCTCCCTGACGGGCCACAGAGGAGTGAAGTGTGTGTCCCTGTTCTTGACTCTGTTTTCCTGCTTCCTACTTCCTATTCCGAGAGAATAAAGCGGCTCATACACTGAGGATCTTGCGTTACGTTATAATGTCGACTTCTCAGGAGAAATTTACAGCTGAACAAATTTACGAAGAAATTAAGAAACAGGAGAGAGATTAGAATTTAATAGAGGCTGGCGAAGCCAGACTGTTGTTGAGGATGGAAGAATTAAAGAGCACAGTACTGAGATTAGAGAAAGAAAATTCAGAGCTCAAGAAGGAGTTGAAGTGTTGAGGAGGAGTGAGAGGAAGAATAATATACTGGTTTTGGACTGGACACGACGGATAGGGAGGTGAATGGTCAGTTTGTTGGCGAAACACTGAAGTCTCTCCTGGATATTGATTTGGATGAGTCTGAGTTCAATGATATATATCCATTGGGAAAAGCTACCAACAGACCATAAAGATAGAATTTGTATCTATCTCACTAAAAACAAGGTACTTAGGAGCTGCTCGAGGTTGAAGGGCACGAATATCTCGATTGCTAACGACTTAACCCCGCAACAACAGAGGGACCAAAAAATCCTCAGACGACATTTAGCACTATCCAGACAGGACGGTTAAAAGCTGTCATATCAAGGGCGGCAAGTTATATATATAGCAGGTGTGCCTTACACTACGGAAGACCTTCTGAAGACTGAGGCACAGGCGGGGAGAAGCTGTGCGAAGAGTGAGTAGTGCACCATCAACACCAACTACTCATCGGAGGCTGGAGCAACAAACACTTCTGTGCCTGTTGAGACGCAAATCCAGATCCCACCTCCTACTCCGAGATCTAATATACAGCGGAAGATATTCAGCCGGGACGAGAAGGACCGATAACTCGAAATACTTCTAGACATAAAATAAGGAAGTATTTTTTTTGTGTGTAATCGTCAGTGTCCTTTGCTGATCGATGTTTTTGTTTGTATTGTTTTTTTGTTTTTTTTTTAGTCGGTGCGGGATGAGTCAATATATAAGGGACTTTGAAGTTGATGCTGTTGAAACATATTCTGTACCGGATTCCCAGGGGTGCAATGAAATTCTTACAGTAACGATAATTTCAGAATTTCAAAGTTATTCATAACAATATCCGTAGCGTGAACAAAAATTTGGATGCATTTAAAATGCTACTGGATGATTTTAGCGTTAATTTCGATTGTATCGTGTTGACTGAGACGTGGATTTTGCGGGACGAGAACCTATATGAACTGAGCGGATATGATACTTATATAGCGGGGAGGCGCTCAACCAAAACGATGGCGTATTAGTCTATATAAGATCACAATACAAAATATAACTACTCGGTAATACAAGGATAATGTTCGATACTACGGATAATAGTCCGCGTGAATGACAATGATAATATACTTATTAATGCACTATATAGGTCCCCAAACACCGACCCCGGACAATTCAATATAAGCCTTCAGCAGTATTTCGAAGACCCTAGATATGGTTCTGAAGAATACAATATATTCATTGGCGACCCTAAACATTGATATATGAAAGAAGAAAAATGGGATTACAACCGATTATACCAGTATTTTACGAGAATTCGGCTATATTTCCTCGCCGTAAATTGTCCTACGAGAGTACAGGGGAAGCAAATATCTGTATAGACCACATTTTTGTTAAATTCAAGAGCGACATTCTGGATCAGACGATACCTTGGTTTTGGAGAGTGATATTACCGATCACTTCGCCACAATTCTTCAAATCGTACTACATCGTACAAATGCCAGAGAATGTCAGATTCATAGAAAATACATCAACCATAGGAAACTTCAAAATCTGCTTAGCGAACAAGATTGGAGTTCATTATACGCTGATCCAAGTCCTGACTCGGCTGTCAATACTTTTGTTGAAATCTTGCAGGCAGCACTGAATGAGTGTACGCAGGTTAAAACTATTAGGAGAAAGAACACTAAGAAGTGTCCTTGGATGACTGGTGCTTTGTTGAAATCGGTTAATACAAAGAACAAGTTAGCTAAATTAGTACGCCAAAGTCCTCATGATAGTGAGCTGAAAATTCGCTATAAAACCTATCGCAACAAGTTAACGGCACTAATCGAAAAAAACAAGTTTGATTATTATAGGAACAAAATTGAGTCGAATAGGAAGGATTCTAAAGTTCTCTGGAATGTAGTCAGAGAGGGTGAGTGGTAATGGGAGAGAAGAAAAGTGGATGTCAAGGGTATAAAAGACGGGTCGGGGGTGTGTGTTGACGAAAACGTAGAAATGGCTACTAACGAATTCAATAGAATATTCAATAATATCGATAAAAGGACATAGCGCAAAAACAAATAGAGAACCTAATTTGAAATAATGAAGGCAAGAGCATCTAACTCCTTGTTCTGCTTCCCACCGATCATACGAGTTTAAAAGCATAAATATAAACGAACTGAAAATAAAGAAATCTGGGGTGGGTAGATGGATATTAGGGCCAAGACTAAGGAAATTGAAACCTTCATTAGCGAGCCGTGAGTAAAATATTCAATAGATGTTTAGAAGACGGTATATGGCCTACGGCCTTCAAAAATCCGTTATTGTACCGGTACTCAAAAAAGGAGATCCACAGATAGTGGGAATTACAGACCAATCTCCCTGATTACCCATTTATCGAAGATCTTTGAGAGACTTCTACAGTGTAGTTACAGAAATATTTAGATAAATACAATATCCTTTCAAAAAAAAACAATACGGGTTCAGGGACGGGAACATCAACCCAGGATGCTATCTTGGACTTAACTGGGAGAATCTATAGTTCACTGGATGAGGGTAAGTCGTGTCTTGGAGTGTTGTTGATTTATCGAAAGCCTTCGACACCGTCAGTCACGAACACATGATACGGTCTTGGAGAGGGTTGGAGTGAGAGGTACATGTCTCGAGCTATTTCGTAGCTATATATCTGGGAGACACCAAATAGTCAGGGTAAACAACGCTATTAGCGAACCGTTAATGGTGCGCGCTGCGGAGTGCCTCAGGGAACCGTACTTGGGCCCTTGCTTTTCAAATATATATATAAATGATTTATTTTTTCTTAAAAGTAAGGGTGGAAATAATGGGCTTCGCTGATGATATTGCGATCTTCTACACGGCGGACACTTGGGAGGAGTTGTTTCGAATGGTCGGGTTGGACTTTGTGGTGATTAAGGATGGCTTCAGAGAACATGTTGAAAATGAACCTAGAAAAGACCTGCTACCTACATTCAGTTGCACAAAAACAAAATTACCTATCTTCCAGCCGATTCAGGGTTTTTTTGGGGAAAACAATTCATTATCATGCCTTGCAACTGAAGTGAAATATTTGGGTGTTATAATAGATTCCCACTTAAGATGGACGTTCACATTAATTATACAGTAGAAAAGCTTAAATGCATTTATACAAGATGAGATGTCTTAAAAAAAATGTTACCCATCCCTCAGCTCCTTACACTTACTACGCACTGGTGGAAAGCCATCTTCGCTACGGCATTGCTGCGTGGGGCGGAGCACTGAAGACTCATATTATGCCTTTACACATAGTTCAGCGGCGTTTCCTTAAAATTATCCTGGGCAAGAAGAAGTTACGATTTCCAACCGATGAACTCTTCAGAGAATCCGGAGTTCTTGATATCAAGCAACTATATTTCCTATAATGTCCTTATGAAATATCATATGTCAGGAAACCCGCGAATCTTGCCCTCCATGAATATGACACCAGACAGAGACGAAACCAAATCGTTCCACAATTGAATAGGTCTCTTACCAGAACGAGCTTCGCATATAACGCACCAAAGATTGTTACCCTTTCCCCAGGTTATTGGTACGCCAATGATAAACTAATGCGCATAGCCACCAGAGCGCCAGGTGTCGGATGGAATGAACATCATTGTTTTGTTTCAATTATATAAAAATTTTGATAAGAATAATAAAACCAGAAAACGATCGAAATCGTGTTCTTTTTTTTTCAAATCTCGCTTCTAGAGAAATAACAATTGTTAAATTTGTCTCTGATAGCCATTTCAGTTGAGCCAGTCGTTTATAAACGGAATTGCAGAGCAAATTATATTCATATTTGAGAAGATAGAATTAGTCTTGAAATAAATCGCTGATTAGCGGATCAATTAATTGTGTTCTCGGAAAGTCTGAATAGATATCACGGAGAAGAAGAAAAACATTGTTCATCAACGGAGTGATTGTTTCTCCCAGCAGTCCCAGCAAGAATATTTTGTTCGATAGGGGAATTTTTGGGTTGAAAGGTATCCAGATCATTATTCCCAATTCGGAGGATTGAGTGTTCAAGCTGTACCAAAGGAAAGGAAGTCATCTGTAATCTGCCCAAAGTTAAGTTTTCTAGTATTAATTATAAATTGTTATCGATAATTATATATCATTAAATTTAGCCATTGTATAAAAATAGGTAATATATTCAACTGAAACTTATATTTTGTTCTTTTGATCAACCATATCTCCTACCAACGAAAATTAATCCACGAAAAATAGAATCGAACCCAAAGCGACCATTTAGGTCGTAACAAATTGGTTCCGATACGGGTTCTCTTTCAAAAAATATTTTGTTGGTTGGGATTTACGGTTGATATCGCATTTTTGTTGAACGTTGTAATTTTTCATCACAGCTAATATCTTTGAAATTTCAGATTGATTTGTACTCCAGAGACAGAGGACTTCCTTTCGAATCAGAGGTACATTCATTTTGAGGGGCTTGAGAGCAGGCAAAAATTGTTTTGAATTGATGGTGATAGCAGGAGAGACAATCATTCCACTGTTGACGGAATTCACCTAGTCATAAGCACCGGCAAACAGGAAAACAGTTAGATTGCTCGAAAGAAATTGTGGTAAGAAAGTTAAACTTTTCCATCTTGCCAAAATTGCCATATTATATTTGGGTGATTAAAATAAAAATTTTATATCTACTTTGAACAAGATGTCAGAATATGATTTGAATTGTTTAGAACGATCTTGGATTGTTTATGAACTGAATATCAGAGGTTATACAGTGTCAAAAGAAAACAAATCTGATCTAGCAAAGCACCTTAAAGGTTACATAGATAGAAACGGCCCCTAAAGTAGATTTGAAAGCTTCGAAAGTCTCTTTAGATTT